>MU717640.1:26253-40424 GCA_026770625.1 Nicotiana glauca | reverse complement strand
TTTTTTTTTGGGTTTTACCTCATTTTAGTATAATTTTTATTTAATTACTACACATGAATTACAACCTTCTTGATAGCTCCAACAATTTATGTCATAAATAAATGAAATAAGGAGAGTGGAGGAAATGTTTTGCTAACGTTTCCCCCTCTTTATTCTTATCATTCACTTCAACTTATTTTATTAATAGGCCGTAAAGTCTCCCTAATTGTGTCAAAAATGCTACCTATATTAACTAACACCTCTTCATCTCCATAAATTCTATGCTTAAATTATTCTTAATCTCATGCCTTTCATCTTCGTAACTTCTATATTTAATATTAGTATTCATAACTCTCATGTCTTTCATTTTCTATATTTGATAGGAAGTTGTGGAGGTCGAGTATTACGGTTGTATGCTATGAGGTAGTTGAGTCTTACATTACTTTGTACCTTTGCGAGCCTAGTCTGCTGGTATTTTGTCTAAAATAGATAGGGGCAATGTCGTGTCTTACTACTTTCTATTTTCGACGCATGATCCATTTACTAGCCATCGTTTTTGCTTTGAATTTCTCTTCTGCATTTTATGTTCCTTTTTCCCTATGATCTCCGTGGTGAATCTAATATTCTCTACTTTTATCTTTTTATTATCTTGAGCCTAGGGTCTTTCGGAAACAACCTCTCTACCCCTTCGAGGTAGGGGTAAGGTCTGCGTACACACTACCCTCCCTAGACCTCACTTATAAGATTTTACTGGATTATTGTTGTTGTCGTCGTCATGCCTTTCATTTTCATAACCCCAAATGTTTAATGTGTAAGTTATGACACTATTTTATAAAATTTCTCCATATATACCTATAGAAGTAAGTCATATGTTTTGGAAAGAATTGCCAAAACAGACAAAAGATTGGTGATGCCGATGAGCGTAAAAATTATGGAGAACCATATAATGTCAAAGATAAAGGAGAAAGTTAATGCATTATTCCCAAAAACAATTAACAATAAAAATTATTTCTGGTATGGTACAAATTTTTTTTCTCCTAAAAAAGGTCAATGTTCTTAGTTTTATTTCTTTTTCATTTGTTGTGCTTTTTGCTCTCTCAATTATATTTATTTATATATATATTAAGTAACGCTCAAAGGCAACGTACAAAAGAGGTGGAAGAAAACATAGAGTCAATCATAATCATTCAGCGTTTAACATTGTCTACGTCTATGGTAGAAAGATATATAGCATGCATCTCTCCTCACCAAAAATAAAATAGCATGTTTGCCATGAGCATATTCATCACAATTTGATTAAATGACATCTTATTAATTTCTTGATCACTTTGTACACTACGTTAAAGAATTTTATTTCCTTATAGCATTGGTTCTTATTCTCTAAAAAGCCAGGAGTTTAATTCGAAATGGACGGAAAATAGTGTTGAGATGGAGAGAGAGATCCAAGTCATCGATTTGTAATAAGACGTTCTTTGAAATTTTAGCACAATCTTCATAGGAGGAGTGACCTCCTCGAAAGTTAAATATGGAGTTTATCCAAAATCAGAAATCATGACGTCAAAATATGCTAAGGGGACAAAGCCCATACGAAAATAATTAAATTACAATACAAATTCCGATATTAACCAAACCCGATCCCCGGGCGCACGTCTCGGAATTCGACAAATTTTACATCAGTAAAACCCTTATTCCGCCACGGGTTCATGCATACCAAAAGTACCAAAATCGGACCTCAAATGACCCCTCAAATCACCACTCAAAGCTCTCAAATTAACCAAGCGCTAATTCCCAAATTTACCACTGATTTTCCCTTAAATTTCATGTTAACAATGATAATAATCACCATAATAACGAGCTTAGGAACCAAGGACCTTACCTCAATGAATCCCTCTCAAAATCTCCATTGGAATGGCTCCCAAAAGCTTTACCCCGAATGAAATATTGAGAAAAATGGCCAAAAATCGTGAAGGGTGAAATATATACCTTCTGACCCAGGGATTCCGCACCTGCGGTCCTTTTCCGCTTCTGCGGTTTGGCTTATGCGGTCTAAACAACCGTACCTGTAGTTTTCACTTAAAGGCCCAATTCCGCATCTGCAACGAAACGCCCGCACCTGCGCTATCGCAGGTGCGCTCCAGTAGCCGCTTCTGCTGTTCCAGCTTACCTCCCTCTTGGCCGCATCTGTGGCTCCATCTCCGCTTCTGTGAGTCCGCACCTATGGTCTCCTAGCTGCAGGTGCAGTTATGACATTAATAGATCAACTTCAGCTGCCAAACCCAACTCAAAATCTTCCGTCAACCATCAGAAATCACATCGAGGCCCCCGGGACCTCAACCAAAAGCACAAACAAGTCGTATACCAATATCCAAACTTATACCAATCTTCAAAACACCTCAAAAAGTAATGAATCAACCAAATCTTGTCGGATTCAAGCCTAAGGTTCCAAAAATCTTTCGAATTCCGCTTTTAATCAAAAACTCTATCAAACCACGTCCGAATGACTTAAAAGTTTGCACACGCATCCCAAATAACACAACGGACCTACTACAACTCCCGAAATTCTATTCCAACCCCTATATCAAAATCTCACCTATCAACTGGAAAATGCCAAAATTCCAATTTCGCCAATTCAAGCATAAATCTACCTCAGACCTCCAAAACAAATTCTGATCACACTTCTAAGTCCCAAATCATCTCCGCACGCTATCCGAACCATCGAAATTCACATCCGAGCCCTTTTTCACATAAGTTAATATCCGGTTGACCTTTCCAACTTAAGTTTACTCAAAAAAGATTAAGTGTCTCAAACCTTACCAAAACCTCTCCGAACCCGAGCCAACCAACCCGATAGCACATAATACAGCTGAACCAGATAATAAGAAGCAAAAATGGGGGAAACATAGCGGTAACACATAAAACGACCGGCCGAGTCGTTACATCCTCCCCTCTTAAACAAATGTTCGTCCTCAAACGGGTCAAGAAATATACCTTAAGCCTCAAATAGGTGTGGATATCTGCTCCGCATCCCCGCTCGGTCTTCCAAGTAGCCTCCTCCATGGGCCAAACTCTCCACTGCACTTTCACTGAAGCTACATCCTTTGATCTCAACTTTCGAACCTAACGCTCCAAAATAGCCACTGGCCCCACATCATAAGTCAAATCACCATCTAACTGAACCGTGCTGAAATCCAAAACATGAGACAGATCACCAATATACTTCCGGAGCATAGAAATATGAAATACCGGATGCACAATCGACAAGCTGGGTGGCAAAGAAAGCTCATAAGCCACCTCCCAATCCTCCGAAGTACCTCAAAAGGCCCAATGAACAGAGGACTCAATTTACCTTTCTTCCTAAATCTCATAACACCCTTCATGGGACAAACCTTTAATAGAACATCCTTACCAACCATGTAGGACACATCCCAAACCTTCCTATCAACATAACTTTTTTGTCTCGACTGCGTTGTATGAAGCCTCTCCTGAATCAGCTTCACCTTGTCTAAAGCATCCTGCACCAAGTCTGTACCCAATAGCCTAGCCTAACCCGACTAAAACTAACCAACTGGAGATATACACCACCTCTCATAAAAAGCCTCTTATGAAGTCATCTGAATACTCGACTGGTAACTCTTGTTATAAGCAAACTCTGCGAGCAGTAGAAACTGATCCGATGACCCTCCAAAATTAATAACACAAGCATGCAACATGTCCTCCAATATCTGAATAGTGCACTCGGACTGCCCGTCCATCTGAGGGTGAAAAGTTGTGCTTAACTCAACCTAAGTACCCAACTCTCATTGCACAGACCTCAAAAACCGTGAAGTAAACTGAGTACCTCTATCTAAAATGATGGAAACTGGGACACCATGCTAATGAACAATCTCCCAGATATATATCTCTGCTAACCGACTGAAGAATAGGTAGTTTACACATAAATGAAGTGCGTGGACTTGGCCAGCCAATCTACAATTGCCCAAATAGCATCAAACTTCTTCGAAGTCCGTAGGAGCCCAACTATGAAGTCCATGGTGATTCGCTCCCACTTCCAGTTCCACTCTGGAATATCTATCAGCTGAAGCAAGCCACCCGGTCTATGATGCTCATATTTCACATGCTGACAATTGAGACACCGAGCTACAAATCCTACAATATCTTTCTTCATCCTCCTCCACCAATAATGCTCTCTCAGATCATGATACATCTTCATGGCACCCGGATGAATGGAGTACCGCGAGCTATGGGCCTCTTCCAGAATCAACTCTCGAAGACCATCCACATTGGGCGCATATATCCGGTCCTGCATCCTCAATACCCTAGCATCACCAATGGTCACATCTCTAGCATCGTCATGCTGAACTCTATCCTTAAGGAAAAGTAAATGAGGATCATCATACTGGCACTCTCTAATGCGATCAAATAAGGAAGACCGAGAAATCACACAAGCCAATACCCGACTGGGCTCCAAAATATCCAACGTCACGAATTGATTGGCTAAGGCCTGAACATAAACTGCAAGAGGTCTCTCCCCAACAGGAATATATGCCAAACTCACCATACTCACCGTCTTTCGGCTCAAAGCACCAGCCACAACATTGGCCTTCCCCAGATGGTACAAGATAATAATATCATAATCCTTTAGCAGCTCCAACCATCTCCGATGACTAAAATTGAGATCCTTCTGTTTGAACAAGTGCTGGAGGCTATGATGATCAGTATATACCTTACAAAACACACCATACAAATAATGCCTCCAAATCTTCAACGCGTGAACAATGGCAGCCAACTCCAAATCATGAACATGGTAGTTCTTCTCATGGATCTTCAACTGACAAGAAGCATAAGGAATAACTCTACCCTCCTACATCAACACACACCCAATACCAACTCTCGAAGCATCACAATACACGGTATATGAACCTAAAGCTGATGGCAAAACTAACACTAGAGCTGTGATCAAGACAGTGTTGAGCTTCTGAAAGATGTCCTCACACTCATCCGACCACATAAATGGAGCACCCTTTTGAGTAAACTTGGTCAAGGGCGATGCAATAGATGAGAATCCCTAAACAAACCGGCAGTAATAACCCGCCAAACCAAGAAAGTTGCGATTATCTGTGGCTGAGGATGGTCTGGGCCAACTCTGAACCGCCTCTATCTTCTTCGGATCAACCTGAATACACTCACAGGACACCACATGCCCCAAGAAAGCCACTGAACTAAGCCAAAACTCACACTTGGAGAACTTTGCATAAAGTTTCTCGTCCCTCAATCTTGCAACACAACTCTCAAATGTTCCGCGTGCTCCTCCTGACTACGCGAATACACCAGAATATCATCAATGAAAACTATGACAAACGAGTTGAGATAAGGCTGAAACGCGTTGTTCATGAAATGCATGAACGTTGTTGGGGCATTGGTCATCTCAAAAGACATCACCAGGAACTCATAATGACCATATGGGGTCCTAAAAGCTGTCTTGAGAATATCTGAGTCTTGGATCTTTAGCTGGTGATACCCTGAACAAAGATCAATCTTGGAGAACACTCTTGCTCCCTAAAGCTGGTAAAATATTCATTAATGTGAGGCAAAGGATACTTGTTCTTAATTGAAACATTGTTCAACGGCCTGTAATAAATGTACATCCTCATCGTGCCATCCTTCTTCTTCACAAACAGAACAGGCGCACCCCAAGGTGACATACTAGGATGAATAAACCCTTTATCAAGGAGTTTCTAAAGCTTCTCCTACAACTCCTTCAACTCCGCTGGTGCCATACGATGCAGTGGAATAGAAATGGGTTGAGTGTGTGGCACCAGATTAATACCAAAATCAATATCCCTGTCTGGTGGCATGCCTGACAGGTCGGCAGGAAACACATCGGGAAAATCCATTACAACAGGAACATAATCAATACTGGGAGTCTCTACACCGACATCCCTCACAAAGGCTAAGTAAGAAAGATAACCCTTCCCAACTATACGCTGGGCTTTCAATAATGAAATTACCCTACTGGGAACATAATCAGTAGAACCTCGCCACTCAATTTGTGGCACACTCGGCATAGCAATTGTCACTATCTTAGCATGACAGTCCAAAATAGAACGACACAGAGATAGCCAATCCATTCCTAATATAACATCAAAGTATACCGTATATAATAACAAAAGATCCACTCGGGTCTTCAAACCCGCAATAGTCGCCACATATGACTGATACACATGGTTTACAACAACAATATCGCCCACCAGAGTAGATACATGAACAGATAAAATGAGAGACTCACGAGGTGTATCTAAATAATGAGCAAAATATGATGACACATATGAAAAAGTGGAACCGGGATCAAATAACACATAGGCATCTCTGTAGCAAACTGAGACAATACCTGTAATCACAACATCTGAAGCAATAACATCGGGTCTAGCTGGGAGTGCATAAAAATAGTCCTGACCACCACCTAATCGACCTCCCCCTCTAGGACAACCCCTAGTTGACTGACCTCCACCCCTAATTGGGCGGGTAGGTGATGGTAAAGTAACTGGCGCTGAATATGATGGCTGACTTCTCTAATGAGATGAACCCCCAAGATGACAAGGACATTGCCTCCACATATGACCCAACTCTCCGCACTCATAACATCTACCTGGTGCTAGATACAGGGATAAAGGAAACCCTTAGCATCGAAATGGCTAGTAGATATATCTGGCATAGACGAACCCTGAACTTATGGAGCATGGGACAGACTATGGGCTGGAAGGGCACTGAGTGATGAATGACCCTGATTAAAACTATGAGAACCATGACCTGATGACGCCCCATGATAACCTTGGCGAGCTTACTGAGCATGTCTGAATGGACGACCTCTATCGTAATGAAACTCACCTCTCGAAAGAGCACCACCATAAATACTAGATCCCCGAGGACTCTTGGCGTCCCTCTCCTCTTGCTTATGGCAACGCACTAACTTAATCTGGTGAGCAATGTCAACAACCTCCTAAAAGGTAGCACCAGACACCCTCTCCTTCGTCATGAGAATCCAAAGATGATATGTGAGGCCATCAAAGAACCTCCTGATCCTCTCTCTATCTGTAGCAACCATCTAAATAACATGATGAGCTAACTCTTAGAACCTCATCTCATACTGCATCACAGTCGTATCTCCCTATCTCAACTGCTCGAACTGCCCACGTATCTCCTCTCTGCGGGACTGTGGCACATACTTCTCCAAAAAGAGAACAGAGAACTGCTATCAGGTAAGGGGTGCTGCACCAGTAGGCCTATGCCTCTCATAAGCCTCCCACCAAGTGAAAGCAGCTCAAAAATATTGAAAGGTAGTAAATGCGACCCTGCTGGTCTCCAGAATACCCGCCGTACGAAGAATCCTCTAACACTTGACCAAGAAACCTTGGGCATCCTCTCCCTCTGCACCACTAAAAGTCGAAGGCTAAAGTCTACCAAACCTATCCAATAGATGCTACTCATCCTCTGGCATAGCAGGAGATACATAATCCTGAGCAGCTACAACTGGCTGGGCTAGATGTGCCATGGGTGTCTGAAGTCCATGCATGACTTTCTCAGGTGTGCGAGCGGCGGGAGACTGAATACCTCCCCCGATCTGAGAAGTAGCTACGGCTGTAGTAGCTGAGAGCGCCTGAGCTAGGCCAGTGCATACTGACAAAATCTGGGCCAGGGCCTCCTGAAGACCTGGGATCAAATAGGCACTGCTGGTGCCTGAACTGGCGCTGTCGGAGCGTCCACAACTGGGACCTGATCCTAAACTGGTGCAGCTAGTGGATCTGCAAGTGATGCCCTAGCTGCAGTGCGGGCTACACCTCTGCCCCTACCACGACCTCGACCGCGTCCTCGACCTCCAGTGGCCACAGCTGATGGTACTGGTGGTCATCCATACTGACCGATCGCTCGTGTCCTCACCATCTGTGAGAGAATAGAATAACAGAAGTTTAGTAGTCGAATCAACAGATTCACATGACAAGAATTCAAAAATATAAAGTTTTCCTAAAGGTTCTGCCGCCTCTCGAGGATAAATACAGACATCTCCATACCGATCCGAGAGACTTTACTAAACCTGCTTATGACTCGTGAAACCTATGTAACCTAGGCTCTGATACCAACTTGTCACGACCCTAAACCGGACCCCGTCGTGATGTCACCTATCGTGGAACAAGGCCAGCCGACATAAACCCCTAAACCAATTAATAGTTATAATAATTCATTTTAAGTCATTAATAAGTTATAAATCCAAAAATAAAGAGTGAAATAGAATAATAGAGAAATAAACACAGTCAGACATCAGGGTGTCATCAATCATGAGTATCTAAACATCCGTCTAAGAGTATGAAGAGACTACACAGTCTAATACAAATATGGTACAAAGGAAAATAAGAATAGGAAGGAGAAACGCTGGGCTGCGAACACCGAGCAACTACCTAGTCAACTCCGAACAGCCTACTGGAAAGCAATCAGCCCTCGCTAATATGACCTAGGATTCCTAAATCCACACACATGGTGCAAGGATTAATGCGAGTATGCCAACTCAGTAAGTAATAAAAGTAAAGGCAGCTTAGCGATAAGAAAACACGTAAAACACTACAAAGAGCTACAAAGAGGCAGTATAAAACCAGAACAATGCTTTAAAATAGTAAAAACTCGTAGAAACACCTTAGTTCAGTGAAAACCTCTTTAAAACATCTCTTAACAGTTTAAGTGAGTGAACAAAAACAGGGAGAAAATGGTAGAAACGTGAATAAATACCAATAGAACCAGCCCTTCGGGCTATCTCACAATCACTCGTAATCGGTCCCTTGGGTAATAACGTGTAACAACATCAACCCCTCGGGCTATATCACATCACAAACTGGGTACCCGTGCTCACGGGGGGTGTACAGACTCCTAGAGGGACCCTTTACATCCCAAGCGCAATATCAATCTATCTTGTGGCATAATCAAACAGGCTCTCGGCCCCGTAGCAAGCCACCTCATGGCGTAACACTTAGGCTTTTGACCTCGTAATCATGAATCAGCACAATACCGCTGTAGCGCGCAGCCCGATCCCATAATAACCTCACAACACAGACCCTCGGCCTCACTGGGTCAGAAATCTCTAAAAGCCTCTCGGGCACAATAAAATATGATGCTCAACCCAAAATATTATTTAAGGTGTCAAATAGAGTAAATATGACTGAGTTATGAAAACAGTAGAATACAACATGATTGAGTACAAATATGAAATCAAAATAGTGAGGAAAAGTAGCAAAAATCCCCTAAGGATAAAAAATAGTTGACACAAGTCCCAAATATGGCATTCAACCCGAAATATGATGATAGCAAACAATTTTCCAATCAAATACGCGATTAACAATTCATACAGGACGGACTAAGTCACAGTCCCCAATAGTGCACGAACCCACGCTCGTCATCTAGCATGTGCGTCACCTAAAAGTAGTACAACGATGTGAAATTCGGGGTTTCATAGCCTCAGGATAGCATTTACAATCATTACTTACCTCTATCCGGCCCAATTTCGCATCTGCAACAAAATGCCCGCACCTGCGCTACCGCAGGTGCGCTTCAGTAGTCGCTTCTGCAGTTCTAGCTGACCTCCCTCTTGGCCGCATTTGCGACTCCATCTCCGCTTCTGCGAGTCCGCACCTGCGGTCCCCTAGCTGCAGGTGCGGTTATGATATCAATAGAACAACTTCAGCTGCCAAACCCAACTCAAATTCATCCGTCAACTATCCAAAATCACCCCGAGGCCCCTAGGACTGCAACCAAAAGCACAAACAAGTCATATACCACTATGCAAACTTATACCAATCTTCAAAACACCTCAAACAACATCAAATCAACCAAATGACATCGGATTTAAGCCTAAAGTTCTAAAAATCTTCCAAATTCTGCTTTTGATCAAAAAGTCTATCAAACCACGTCCGAATGACCTGAAATTTTGCACACACATCCCAAATGACACATCGGACCTACTGCAACTCCTAGAATTCCATTCGGACCCCTATATCAAAATCTCACCTATCAATCGGAAAATGCCAAAATTCCAATTTCGCCAATTCAAGCCTAAATCTACTTCGGACCTCCAAAACACGTTTCGATCACACTCCTAAGTACCAAATCAACCCCCAAAGATATCTGAACCATCGAAATTCCCATTCGAGTTCTATTTTACATAAGTTAATAGCCGATTGATTTTTCCAACTTAAGCTTACTCAAAAGAGACTAAGTGTCTCAAACCTTACCAAAACCTCTCTGAACCTGATCCAACCAACCCGATAGCACATAATACAGTTGAACAAGACCAGGCTTCATGAGGTTTATAGCTAGCTCAATCATGCTATAGACCAGGATTTACGAGGTCTATAGCCAGGTTGACCATGCTATAGACTAAGATTTGCGAGGTATATATCCAAGTCGGTCGCGCTATAGACCAGGCTTCGCGAGGTCTATAGACAGGATGACCTCTATATAGACTAGGCTTTGCTAGGTTTCGACCGCACAATAGATCAGGCTTCGCCAGGTCTATAGCACGGTAATTAAAAGCCGCGGGTTAAAAGATTCAGACCCAGATTTGGACTCAAGGACTTCAACCGTATCATATAAATACTCCTTAAATATGTTAAGGCTCGGAGAGAATCATTTTAGGGCAGATTAAACCAAAATGGGGCGTTTTTGGAAATGGGATTGAACCTAAGGAAGCAAGAACAAGCTGGGAGCAGGGCGACGAATTCTTCTATGAGTTTTTCACCTCATTCCTCCTATTTTATTATTGATTATGAATTCTAATATTATAGTTTTGTATATGTAACGATTATTTTGAGTATTTACACTTTGCACAATTGTTTGAGGGCGTGAGTAGCTCCGTATGATATATTATGACTTATGTGAGTCATCGGGTTTGGTTTTTAAGTTATTCAGAATTGATTTGGAGGAATGATTCTCAGCTAGAAGCTTTAAATTTGAAAGGTTTGACCTAGTTTAAATTTTTGGTATTTGACCTCGAAATGGATTTTTTATTGTTCTATTAGCTTTGTTGGGTGATTTTGGACTTAGGAGCACATTCGGATCGTGATTTGGAGGTCTGTAGTAGAATTTAGCTTGAAATGATGAAAGTTGAAATTTTAAAAAGTTTGACCAGGAGTGATCTTTTTGATATCAAGGTTAGATTTCGATTTCGAAAGTTGGAGCAGGTATGTAAAGTCAAATGTGTCTATTGTGCAAAATTTGAGGTCAATCGAAAGTGATTTGATACGTTTTAGCATCGGTTCTGGAAATTTGAAGTTTATTGATTTCGAATTAAGGTGTATAATTCATCGTTTTGATATTGTTATGTGTGTTTTTGAGTCCTCTAGTAGACTTTTTATTATATGGGATTTGTTAGTATGTTTGAATAGGGTCTCGATGGGTTCGGGTGAGTTTCCGATAAGTTTGGATTGTGTTACGCTCGTTTTTTATGTTTCGACGTCATTTATTCAAGCATAAATGGTACTACATTAAGAAAATGATCTCCAATTTCTATTTTTATCAAAGAATTAGATTTGTATCGTAATTATATATCTATATAAAAAAGATTCGTCGAATTTGGACATCGTATGGGGATTTTATGGTTATTTTACTAAGAATTGGGTTGCCCAGATTTTTCAGATTAACTGCAAAATTGCTACTGAGTTCATATTTAAAAATCTATACTATTTTAAAATATTGAAACCAATATATTTCCTTCAATATAAGGTCAAAATAGAGTGATTCAAGAGCCAAACGTTCTGTTACCTACTTTTACTTATTTCTTCGGTATACCTTAACACAAGACAAGTGCAGGAAAGGATAAATAATAAAAACCGGGCTACGACAACCTTTTGAACTGCTTCTGAATCCATGAGCAGAGAGAACAAGGCGAACTGAAAGATCTAAGTATCTAGAGGAAAAGAAAGTTATTTAGCCTTATAGAAAGGTGACTTCATAAGACCAGAATCTGGAACAGAGATTGGATGAACAATTGCTTTTTCTTTAGAAGGAATGGTGCCACCTTTTTATTTAGCAACTACCGCCCCGCTTAATAGGAATAAGGTGAACTTAGCAACCGGTGAAAGCAAAGAGCGGGTTCATCCATCAACAAAGGAATACCAAACTCTTCTTGTGTTAGGCCTCTCCCAGCAAAGATCTAACTGCGCGAAGCCAACCTACGGATAGAAAGAAAGATGCAGGAAAGGCAGAAAGAAGAAAAACAATTTGCACTGGGAGTGTGAGATAGGAAGACGTGGAGTATGAAGCTAAACAACCGCTGGGGTTTCCAGCACTTATATCTGAACTAATCAGATGGGCCGCCCCAAACCTTACGCTGACATTTAAATCGAAAATCAACATTGGGTCCCAGCTATCCAAAAAATACAGACTGAAGCAGACGATCACAAAATGCAACACAACAAGGGAGTTGTTAGACCTCTGTTTGTGAGAAGGAAGAAGCTAATCAATCAGAATTGAGACCCTAAAAAACAAAATCTTTAGCTTTAGATGTTATATAAACCCCTAACAAGGAACCGTAGGCATAGAGCTATCATGTCATAACTCTTATCACTCTCGCCTTATGGTACTTCTTTCAACAATCTAAAATCCTTTCTTCATTTACAAACACTTATGTGATAATATTCCTAACAAAGATTCCATTTAACTTGACCGGGGAACATCACGTTCCTCAATGCAATGGAAAACCAATCTAAATTCAGGCACGCCCCTCCTTCTACTGCTAGGTCCGAAAATGGCACCGGGCAAGAGCGCCGCTATGCCCCTAAATGAATCGAATGGTCCTTTGACCTTCTATTGATTCCGATGGCTGGAATAGATCTCATGAGACCATTTTACAAGGAATCCATTGGAGGTATCAAAAGCAAGTTTCAGGATTGTTTGACTCGATAAATGAGGCAGAATAGCTGGCAGAAAATTATATAAAACAAGGGTTATTCATTTGGTCATATTTTGAATTGGGGAGCTCGGATTTGGGCAATTTTGTAGGCGATTTTCACCATATGAATTGGGGTAAATATTCTCTACTCGGTTTTGGTTATATTTTGTAAATCTATCTTCGTTTTGGTAATTGGTTTGTGAATTTAAAGAGAAAATTGGGGGTTTTTGCCTAAAGTTTTATAATGTGAATTTTGAGTTTTGAACATCGATTTGGAGTCGGGTTTGAGTAAACTAGTATGGTTGGACTCATAATTGAATGGGTTTGTCGGATTTTGTGAGTTTTCTTGGGTTTCGAGGTGCGAACCCAGGTTGGGGTTTTAGCCGATTTTGGGTTTTTGATTAAAGATTCAGCCTTTTTCGATTAGGATTGGTTCCTTTAGCATTGTTTGATGTACTTGAGTTGTTTTTGGTTAGTTTCGAGCCATTTGGAGGTCGAAACACGTAAGATGGCATTTTGGAGCATCACTTGGCTTGCTAGGTATTGGAATTGTCATGTTCGAGGTAAGTAACTCTTCTAAACTTAGTGTTGAGGGTACGAAACCTGAATTACGTGCTACATGATTGATGATAAGGTGATGCACATTATAGGTAACATGCGTGTGGGTGTGCACCATGTGAATGGTGACTATATTTTTTTCATGGCACTATTTTGTAACGACCCGGCCGGTCGTTTTTGGAATTTATGCCCCGATCCTCCATTAACTGCTTTCCACTTATTCATATGTGTCCTCCTATTTTGCTTCGTATTTGGGTGTGCCTCAGGATTCTTTGAGTTCCCCCGTTTATGTCTCTACTCCTGTGGGAGATTCTCTTGTTGTGGACCGCGTGTATCGGTCATGTTTGGTTACTATTCGTGGTTTTGAGACAGGGTTGATCTATTATTACTCGGTATGGTTGGTTTTGATATTATTCTGGGCATGGACTAGTTGTCGCCCCATCATGCTATTCTTTATTGTCACGCCAAGACCGTGACGATGGCTATGCCAGGTATTCCACGTATTGAGTGGAGTGATACCTTAGATCATACTCCCAGCAGGGTTATTTCTTTCCTTAAAGCTCAACGTATGGTTGAGAAGGGGTGTGCTGCTTATTTAGCTTATGTGAGAGATGTCAGTGTTGATACCCTTTCTGTTGATTCAGTCCCAGTGGTACGGGATTTCCCCGATGTGTTTCTAGCTGATCTTCCGGGCATGCCGCCCGAT
>MU717637.1:42698-57108 GCA_026770625.1 Nicotiana glauca | reverse complement strand
TCTGGCGCTCCTTGGTTGACTCAACTCCCTCTATCTGATCCCTCAAACCTTGGATTAATGGAGCAAAACATTTGCGTTAATGATCATGGACCACCTTGAACTGGACTTCTCTCTCTTCTTGCTGCTGAGCGGTTTTGACTATGTTTCCTTCCAAATTTGGGCTTAAGTGCTTGCTTCTCTCGTGCCCACTAAGCTTTCTCTTTCTCAAAAGTATCATATAGCAGATCCATGTCTACTTTAACGATGTCGAGCTCTTTTTGTAGTGCTCCGAAGGCAGATTCACAATCTCTTTTCATCTCTTCCCCAGCAACTCAGTTTTGAATCTCAGCCTCCCACTCTGCGGTGCTCTTTACAACTGCCCCTGGTCCATCTGAGAGAGAATCTTAATTATAGAACCACTCAAGGTAAGAAAGATTCAGCTCACTCTGCTCTCGATCTACCAGCGTAGTGCCAAGCTCGAGTATCTTAATGCTATTCAAAACACGTTGAGCATAAGCTTCACAAATGAGATTCTCTTATATTACTTCCCAGATAAGGTTTTCCATAGTCTCTATGAGGGCACTTTCTGTTTGTGACCCAACTGACATAGAACTCTCATGGTAACATAAGACTGATAACCCTAAAGCCCCATCAAGATTAGAAATGGATGGCAAGATGACTTATAGATGACACATTCTGCGGAGATCCAAGGATAATTCTATATAATTTGATCATCTGTTAAGGAGTGAAGATACTCCCTCCAATCTTGGGCACTTTCTAGAAAACTGCAAATCGATAGCTCACTCTTCAATCTAGCATTATATAGACGAACATGATTACGCCAACAATTATGGTGATCTACTTGATAAGGACGACAAAATGGATGATCTATGAACCACATCTAGAGCAGGAGGTTGCAACCTTCAAAGAAACCTTTTTCCTTCCCATCACTTGGTCAAGGCACGAATGATATCTGCTAACACCATAGAAAGAATGAACTATTCATATCTTTTCATTATGACAGTGACTATCCCAAATAACCAAATGGTGATCTTCCGATCCTCTCTCGGGAACACCATGCACCCCAAGAAAGCTACAATGAATGCTTTCTGTCTATGGTCTCTCCATGTGTATTGGTTCTATTTGTTAATAAGCTTCGTCCCATATTTTAAGAATCCCCCTTCATGTCCTACCTATCATACAAGAAATCTAGGCGGACATGCCCTTACGCCACATATGCTATCTCAGTGTGGTTGATCCTTATCTGCTTAAGGAACTTTGTAGCATTGACATCCCTAGGAGCCAAAATTCTCTTTGTTCAATTCTTATGCCCTATATTTGTATATTCAGTGAGTTCCTCTAAAGGTAGGAGTCATTTCAAAATCATTGAGACGAAACATATTATTTCTCAGGTCCCAATAATAAACAAAAGCCTCGATCAGTTCTCGTTTGGGCTCAATCTCCATAATGTTTACCAAGATTTATAAATAATCCTTGATCTTTCCTTTATCAAACCCATTCATATTGTTCCACCATCACTATAATAAACTAGGCACTTTGTCGACAATCTTAGATGGCGAGTGCTCTTCATTTCTCTGCCTCTTATTAGGTCTCCTGCTAGCTGAATTCATATCATATGTAGATAAATAAAAATATTAGGTCTAAGTCTTAATCTAAACTTAAAGAAATGACACCAAGCAGACTTTTAGATAAGACGATAGACAAAATTCTTATGGGAGGAAGGCTAGGCTCTAGAAGGATTACTCAGGTATCTTGACGAGGAAACAAGAGATAACAAAAACGGCTGGACAAGGGACAAAATGATAAAATGTGACGAAGGGGAGAAGATGGTTATTTTTATAAAAATGGCTCTTCAGTACCTCTAAGAAAATTACTAAGGCTGTCTTAGTAAAAATATCCAAACACATGTATAAGCGGGTGAAAACAAATAAAATTTTATTTTTTATGCTAACATCCATTTCGTACTTAAAAAAACTATAAGGTTGACTCGGCAAAAATGGCCAAAAATAAGGGACAACACAGCAAAATTATGAAAATAAATAAACAAAATGACTATTGTTATGAAAATAGCTCTTTGACACTTTCGAGGAAGGTTTAAAAGTTGTCCCGACAAAAAGGGTCAAAAATAAAAATGAAATGGCAAAAGGTGTTAAAAATGAAAAAAGTAGCCATTTATTACAAAAAATGCCCCTCGACACTTCTGAAGAAGGTTTTAAATCTATTTCCGCAAAACAGGTTCAAAGTAAGGGTAAAATGGTAAAATATTAGCTATATTTATGAAAGCATCCCTTTGTCAGTTATGCGGAGAGGTTTAAGGCCGTTTCGATAAAAACGACCAAAAATTGGGACAAAAAGGTAAAAAGCATTCGGAAACGAACAAAGTATCTATTATTACGAAAATGGCCTTTCGACACTTTCGGGGAAGGTTTTAAGGCTATTACGGCAAAAACAACCGAAAATGGTATAAAAATGACAAAAATAGTTAAATTAGTTATTTTTACGAAACTAGCCCTTCGGCACTTCCAAAGAAGGTTTTAAGGTTGTCTCGGCAAAAAGGCCAAATATAGGGGCAAAATGGTAAAAGCTACCGAGAAGAGGATAAATGGCTATTTATTAAGGATCTGACCGGAAGCAAAGACAAAAATAATGAAAAAGACAAAAAGCAGCAAAATTGTTGATATATTATTATTAAAAAAATTAAAATATTATGGACAAACCGATTTCAAAAACTCTTGCAAAAATAGGGGCCGAACCTGATAAAGGTTACCTTCATACCCCACTGGATTTGTAAGAATCAGACCCGCATAGTTCGAACCAGGACTTGATAGATTTTGACCATTTTGATTTTTTTTTGGGACACCTCATGCCGGATTAGTTCAATTTTTTTTATAGTAAAACCGGATTATTTGTAAAAAACTGGCGGAATGATTTTTTTTCAACTAATTTCTAAAACCGGTCAACAATGCAAACAAGCCTTCCAAATGATGCAGCAAGTAGCACACAAGTGAACATCATGGTCTCAAAAAGGATACCTGTCTTATACGGACCGACACTTGTGTCGAGCATCGCTAAGTCAAATGCACATGATGCAATAAAATGATCCTACTAGAGATAACCAGGCATATGGCTTGTTCTTCTAAGTTTTAAAAATCCTAGGGGATGAGGTGTATCTAGACTGCCATAAAACGAGCGGACAGCTGGAGTTGGGAAGGGGTAGCGTACCGGGAGCAATACTTCTCCGGCTTAACTACTGAACCCTCCCCTTCTCTTAAATATGAATGACTAATAATCCTTCACTGGGAGCCTAGCCCACTGCTTTATTTCAAAAAGGTATGGGGCGCGTATCCGCGATTCCCGTGGTTGTATTCAGAAGACTTAGAGGGGGTGCACAAGAATACAATTCATAATACAGTTCAACAATATCAAAGCGGTAAAGAGCAAGCAAGTAGCACATTAGGCCCAAATAAATTGCAGTATATACAAGAATTAACAAAGCTATTGTATAAGCTCGAATTCTTGAATGCTCCCCGGCTGAGTCACTAGAGCTATCACGCACCTTTTTTACCCCAAAAGAATAAGTATTATGGATTATTGAGGGTTAAAGAGTTTCTTCAGTTAAAGAGACAAAACTTGAGTAGGGATTATTTTTATTTATAGAGTTGCCGCTTGGAGTTAATTTTTTAGTGTTCCAAGTCACCTTTTATTGGAATCCTAGTCAAATGAAAGTTTGACTCTATTATTATTGGTCTGCGATAACAAAGTCCAAGTAAGAAATTCTGTTAACCGGTGAGAAGGTGTAAGACATTTTCCGAGTCTCGTGGATCTACCACGGTTGCTTTATTGACTTAAACTTGGCTTGAGTTAATTTTTGATAAACAGTGCTTTATTTGATTTATATGTTTTACCTATGTCTGCTTTTATTATTTGGTTTATTAGAATTAATAAAGAATGAATCAAACTAATAAAATGTCATAACCATACTGTCATATCCCTAAAATTGACCCGGTCATGATGGCGCCTACCGTGAAACTAGGCCAGCCGACACAACTCCCGAAATAACCATTTAATCAACATCAATTATTTTTAAGCCTTTAATTAATCAGATATCTCATAATGTAAGTCTAAATGAATAGTACGAAATGAGTACACAAGCCCGAGATCGGGGTGTCATAAGTCACGATCATCTACTATGGTCTGAATACAACAAAGAGTCTAAAAATGTACTAAATATAGTCTAAGGAAGACAAGATAGAGAAAAGCAGTGCTGCAAACGTCGGCAACTACCTTGGCAACTCCAATAACTCTTCCACTGAGCAATCAATACCCGCTACTGGGTTGAGAACTACTTGAAAATGTACATAAGGTACAGGGACTAATGTGAGTACGTCAACTAAGTAATTAATAAAAGTAAATAAAATCTAAGCAGTAAGAAAATAAGCCACGTCATAACGCTACAACAAATGCAATACATTTCCAAAATAGTACAAAAATCATTTACTTCGTAAATCATGCTCAGTTTCGGTAAAAACGTTTAAACAACTTTCAATAGTTCCAAATGAGACAGTGAGTAAAGACGGTAGAAACGTAAATAGCCCCTCGGGCAAAACATGTACCATAAACCGCCCTCGGGCATAATATCAATAGAACCAGCCCCTTGGACTACCTCACAATCACTCATAATTAGCCCCTCAGGCATAACATGAATCAAAAACCGCCCCTCGGGAAAAATAAAGGATCAAGAACAGCCCCTCGAGCAACACTATGAAGCAACACCACCCCCTCGGGCTACATCATATCACTCACACTACATACCCGCGCTCAATGGGTGTACAGAATTCGGGAGGGGCCCCCTTATGGCCCAAGCGCAATAACAATCTATCTCATGGCATAATCAAATAGGCTCTCGGCCTTATAACAAGCCACCTCGTGGCGTAACAACTCAGTCCCTCGGCCTCATAGTCATGAATCGGTATAATACAGTTGCGGCGCGCAACCCAATCTCATAATAACCTCATAACACAGGCCCTCGGCTTCACTTAGTCAGAAATCTCTAAAAGCCACTCGGGCACAGTATAATATGATGCTTAGCCTAAAATATCATTTAAAATGTCAAAATAGAGTAAATATGGCTGAGTTATAAAAGCAGTAGAATATAGCATGACTGAATACAAATATGAAGGCAAAACAGTGAGGAGTATTAGTAAAAATCCCCTGAGGGTCCAAAACAGTTGGCACGAGGCCCGAATATGGCCTTCCGCCCAAAACATGATGATAGTAAATAGTATTCAATCAAATACGTGATTAAACAGTCATACGGGACATACTAAGTCATAATTCCCAATGGTGCACGACCCCATGCTCGTCATCTAGCGCGTGTGTCACCTCAAAGTAGCACAACGATGTGAAATTTGGAGTTTCATATGCTTAGGACAACATTTACAATCATTGCTTACCTCAATCCGGTCCAAACTCTAGCTCGCGATGCCTTTGCCTCTCGACTCGGCCTCCAGATGCTCCAAATCTAGCCAAAAATAGTATCATACCATCAAAATATGCCAAAGGAACAAAGCCCACTCAAAAATAACCAATTTACATCAGGAATCCCGAAATTGATTAAACCCGACCCCCCTCGGTCCACGTCTTGGATTCCGATAAAATTTATAAACTGAAATCCTTACAATCTCACGAGTTCATACATATCAAATACATCAAAATCCGACCATAATTTACCCCTCAAATTCCAGATTTAGGTCTCCAATTTCCAAGCCCTAATTTCCAATTTACTATTGATTTTTCCCATATAATTCAAGCTTACAACTTTAAAAATCATCATAAAAACGAGTTTAGGGACTAAGGACCATACCGCTAAGAAACCTTTTTGAATTACCCCTTCAATTAGCTCTCCAAAGCTTTTTCCCAAATGAAATATAGTAAAAACCCACTCAAAATCGCGAAGGGTGAAATTTATATGTTCTAACCCACGAAAATCGCATTTGCAGTCCAATTGTCGCACATGCGGTCCCACACTCGTGGCACATCTGCGGATTCCACTTATCCGCCCAGCCATCGCACCTGCAGTCATATACTCGCATATGCGCCATCGCATTTGCGCACAATATTCTGCCTNGGATTATTTTTATTTATAGAGTTGCCGCTTGGAGTTAATTTTTTAGTGTTCCAAGTCACCTTTTATTGGAATCCTAGTCAAATGAAAGTTTGACTCTATTATTATTGGTCTGCGATAACAAAGTCCAAGTAAGAAATTCTGTTAACCGGTGAGAAGGTGTAAGACATTTTCCGAGTCTCGTGGATCTACCACGGTTGCTTTATTGACTTAAACTTGGCTTGAGTTAATTTTTGATAAACAGTGCTTTATTTGATTTATATGTTTTACCTATGTCTGCTTTTATTATTTGGTTTATTAGAATTAATAAAGAATGAATCAAACTAATAAAATGTCAGAACCATACTGTCATATCCCTAAAATCGACCCGGTCATGATGGCGCCTATCGTGAAACTAGGCCAGCCGACACAACTCCCGAAATAACCATTTAATCAACATCAATTATTTTTAAGCCTTTAATTAATCAGATATCTCATAATGTAAGTCTAAATGAATAGTGCGAAATGAGTACACAAGCCCGAGATCGGGGTGTCATAAGTCACGAGCATCTACTATGGTCTGAATACAACAAAGAGTCTAAAAATGTACTAAATATAGTCTAAGGAAGACAAGAGAGAGAAAAGCAGTCCTGCAAACGTCGGCAGCTACCTTGGCAACTCCAATAACTCTTCCACTGAGCAATCAATACCCGCTACCGGGTTGAGAACTACTTGAAAATGTACATAAGGTACAGGGACTAATGTGAGTACGTCAACTAAGTAATTAATAAAAGTAAATAAAATCTAAGCAGTAAGAAAATAAGCCACGTCATAACGCTACAACAAATGCAATACATTTCGAAAATAGTACAAAAATCATTTACTTCGTAAATCATGCTCAGTTTCGGTAAAAACGTTTAAACAACTTTCAATAGTTCCAAATGAGACAGTGAGTAAAGACGGTAGAAACGTAAATAGCCCCTCGGGCAAAACATGTACCATAAACTGCCCTCGGGCATAATATCAATAGAACCAGCCCCTTGGACTACCTCACAATCACTCATAATTAGCCCCTTAGGCATAACATGAATCAAAAACCGCCCCTCGGGAAAAATAAAGGATCAAGAACAATCCCTCGAGCAACACTATGAAACAACAACAACCCCTCGGGCTACATCACATCACTCACACTATATACCCGCGCTCACTGGGTGTACAGACTTCAGAAGGGGCCCCCTTATGGCCCAAGCGCAATAACAAGCTATCTCATGGCATAATCAAATAGGCTCTCGGCCTTATAACAAGCCACCTCATGGCGTAACAACTCAGTCCCTCGGCCTCATAGTCATGAATCGGTATAATACAGTTGCGGCGCGCAACCCAATCTCATAATAACCTCACAACACAGGCTCTCGGCTTCACTTAGTCAGAAATCTCTAAAAGCCACTCGGGCACAGTATAATATGATGCTCAGCCTAAAATATCATTTAAAATGTCAAAATAGAGCAAATATGGCTGAGTTATAAAAGCAGTAGAATATAGCATGACTGAATACAAATATGAAGACAAAACAGTGAGGAGTAGTAGTAAAAATCCCCTGAGGGTCCAAAACAGTTGGCACGAGGCCCGAATATGGCCTTCCGCCCAAAACATGATGATAGTAAACAGTATTTAATCAAATACGCGATTAAACAGTCATACGGGACATACTAAGTCACAATCCCCAATGGTGCACGACCCCATGCTCGTCATCTAGCGTGTGTGTCACCTCAAAGTAGCACAACGATGTGAAATTTGGAGTTTCATATGCTTAGGACAACATTTACAATCATTGCTTACCTCAATCCGGTCCAAACTCTAGCTCGCGATGCCTTTGCCTCTCGACTCGGCCTCCGGATGCTCCAAATCTAGCCAAAAATAGTATCATACCATCAAAATATGCCAAAGGAACAAAGCCCACTCAAAAATAACCAATTTACATCAGGAATCCCGAAATTGATTAAACCCGACCCCCCTTCGGCCCACGTCTTGGATTCCGATAAAATTTATAAACTGAAATCTTTACAATCTCACGAGTTCATACATATCAAATACATCAAAATCCGACCATAATTTACCCCTCAAATTCCAGATTTAGGTCTCCAATTTCCAAGCCCTAATTTCCAATTTACTATTGATTTTTCCCATATAATTCAAGCTTACAACTTTAAAAATCATCATAAAAACGAGTTTAGGGACTAAGGACCATACCGCTAAGAAACCTTTTTGAATTACCCCTTCAATTAGCTCTCCAAAGCTTTTTCCCAAATGAAATATAGTAAAAACCCACTCAAAATCGCGAAGGGTGAAATTTATATGTTCTAACCCACGAAAATCGCATTTGCAGTCCAATTGTCGCACATGCGGTCCCACACTCGTGGCACATCTGCGGATTCCACTTATCCGCCCAGCCATCGCACCTGCAGTCATATACTCGCATATGCGCCATCGCATTTGCGCACAATATTCTGCCTCTGCGGTTCCAGCTTTTCCCTCTCTTGGCCGCATCTACGACTTCACTTCCGCTTTTGCGGGCTTGCACCTGCGGTCGCCAAGCTGCAGGTGCGGTTATGACCGAAAATTCAGCAGCTTTGGCTGCAAATTCACAACTCCAAACTTCCCGTCAACCATCCGAAATCACCCCGAGACCCCCAGAACCTCATCCAAAAGCACAAACAAGTAATATACCACTAAACAAATTTACACCAATCTCCAAAACACCTCAAACAACATCTAATCAACCAAATAACACCGAATTCAAGCCTAAGGTTCCAAAAATCTTTTGAATTCTACTTTTTATTAAAAAGTCTATCAAACTTTATCCGAATGACCTAAAATTTTGCACACACGTCACAAATGACACGACGGACCAACTCCAACTTCCAGAATTCCATTTCAACCCCTATATCAAAATCTCACCTATAAATCGAAAAATGCCAAAATCCCAATTTCACCAATTCAAGCCTAAATCTACTCCGGACATCCAAAACACATTCCGATCATGCTCTTAAATCCCAAATCATCTAACGGAGCTAACCAAATCATAAAAATCCGAATCCGAAATTAAATACTAAAAAGTCAAGACTGAGTCAAACCTTTCAAATTTAAAGCTTCAAGCTGAGAATCATCCTTCCATATCTATTCCGATTAACCTGAAAACCAAAACCGACGATTTACGTAAGTCACACTACATAATACGAGGCTAGACATGCCCGAAAATTGGCGAGCAAAGTGAAAAAGCTCAAAATAACTGGTCGGGAAGTTACACCCACTATGCAAGCGAGTACGTGATCGGGACAAAATTTATTAACTTTTTTGTATCGTGCTACGCAAGTGAATCCACAGTCAATGATAAGGATTATTAGTACGCTATGACTTTTGGAAAAATTACTACATTTGAAAAAATTAATTTTGAAATTTATTAAAAGTTACTATTGCGATATGCAAGCAAATCCGCGATTATGCGGACTAAAAAAAAACTAAAACTATTGGATATGATAAGATATTATTGAGTTAATTTAATGAATGGTAAACATGAGGTTAAAGCACGCCTACTAGTTGCCTAGCGCTTAAATTAATCATAAACGAGACTAAGTTATTTAATTAAAAAAAATCTGATTTTTATCGAGGTTATTTGACTAAAAAAAAAGTTGGACCAACGTATCAATTTTAAAGAATGGCTGGCTTTAGAGATTTGGTTATTGCAAGGCTGAGTTAGTTTAATGATTCATTAAAGATGGAAAGCTAGTGGACTAGAATATTATTGGCGCAACTGGAATTACAAAACGATATGGGCTAGCTGAATTATTATTAAAAATAGGCCATATGAAATTGATTCATTTGGCCCAATTAGCTATATGGGAGAAAAATGAGCAGCTTTGTTGTTTAAAGGAAAATGAGCTAGCTTTTATTTGATTCAATAAGGCCCAGACTATATACAGTCTTAACTTTTTACTTCGTTTACATTCATGACCACCAATTACATGAGTCATAATTGTATAAACCCCTACTTTGCAAAATAGCCACTTTTGCAAATCCGACAAAATGGTCAGATTCACAAGAATATCACTGCGGCATTCCTAGAAACATGTATTTGCAGGGTAATTTCAACAACTAAAACGAAATCATGCTTTATATCATACTCCTAAAGTCATTCATCCCATACTTAGTATTGTTACATGGATACAATAGCTTGAAAACATGCTGAAAACCCCATAAACGACTTACATATCACACGCAAAAACTCACAACTAGATATTCAAGTATTATAGAGGAATATATTCACATTATTACATGCTTGATACATAACAATAACATCCAAGCTCTTTTTCTTTCAAAATATCATAACATTAAGCCCGTTTAAATAATGCAGTAGGTTCCAGTTGTTCCTGTTGCTGAATTTTTTTGCATTACAAGTCTTAAAGGATTACTTGGATAGAAAAAAAATAAACAACATTGAAGTGAGTAGAAATAGCAACAGAAACAGAAACAACGAGCATAAATTAACAACCAAATAGCAAACTTTTAAACCCCACGTGATCCATAAACTCAAACTGGAAGTTCAGTAACTCACAAAAGAAGAAGGAAGCCAGCTAACCCTTAAGAGCTTAAGTTACTTTTTACAAGGTATTAGCTTTCAGAAGAATCACTCATAAAATTTCAGTTTTTAGCTTACTTTAATGTTCAGCCGATGCCCTTTTACTCTCTTTTGTTATGTTTTCTTTGAAGTGTAAATGATGTCTTCTAAATGTGATAGAGTGTACTCTGAAGTAGGGAATAAAAGCGACTTTTGGACATATTTTTGTCTTACCAAATACCTATCAAAAAGACTATACTTTTATGGGCTAAAAGTCTGTCTAAAGATTGTCCAAGGGGAAATGACTGTCCTTTCAACAATTGTCGAAGGAGCATGGGGTTTAGAGTGTATTTTCAACTACTCTAGTGCTAAAAGAAAGCTGTTAATGTACCCTAATACATGATTGAACTAACTAATCTTTAGCTTTCAATCAAATAACATTATCACCCTATGTTTTTAAAGCAAAACACAAGCAACCATATAACTAGACTCAAGTTATCTACCAAACAGACAAACATCACTTGTTAAGTAACAAGTAGATTCAAATTAAAGAGAGAACTATAATCAAATAGCATTGAAATAGTAAATCACAAGCACAGAGGAAAAGGTTAGGATTTTACCTAAGCACTCGAGCTTCGAACTAGTAGTAAGATACAAATAGATGGTGAATCAACCTCCACACCTCTTTTACTCGACAACAAATGCCCAAAAACACAAATGTTGGCAAACCAGAGTTAATTCTAGCACTATGTCAAAGACAAAGAGAGATACTGGGTCGTGCTTATGCTAGACGGAGGCTCAACGGTGGCGAGTGAGGTGGTCGCGGTAGTGGAGGTGGCTGACTAGTGTTCGGCCTAATTTTGGAGGGGTTTGAAGTATTTGGGGCATGGAATGGAGAAGAGGAGAGTGAAAGGAGGCTGGTGGTGTAAACTTTTTGGAGTTTGGGGGTGGTGAGCAGCGTCTAAGGTTTTGGTTAGGCTTAAATTCATGGAGATTGGTGAATATTTTAGGGTTTCGGGGTTGTATTGGTGTAGAGGATGAAGAGAGGAAGAGAACAGTGTAAAACCGGGGTGGTTGAGTGGTGCTCCGCCGACAGTGGCGATTTTCGACTGGTGGCGATGGGCGGCGGCGACTAGGTCTTGAGGAAGAGAGGAGAGAGTAAGAAAAGAGAGGAAGGCGAGGGGAAAGATCTTCTCTTAGGTCTAAAATGGCCAAATTTTGGATTTTATAAAGCCTTATATACAGAAGAGATGATTAAATGAAGGACATTGGATTGAACTAAAATGGATGGATGAGATCATCTCTCAACCAATCTTGGTAAAGTAACTGAAACATTTAGGATCAGGAGTCACAATTCAAGAGCTACTACAATTTACTACAAACAAAGTCTGAAAGATAATACATTGTTCTGAAAGAAAAGGAATAACAAAATAACAAGTCTAAGAAGAGACTCAGGGTCTGTGGATGCCAGCAGATCTACCTTGGTCTCCTGACGATCAAGTACAACTGCTAAACTTAGGGTCAACTCATACATTATCAAAATCTACACAGAAAGTGCAGAGTGCACTACCAATACAATTGACCCCATGTATCGGTAAGTATCAGGACTAACCTCGGCGAAGTAGTGACAAGGATAGGACAAGACACATACATAAACATGTGCAGTTAAACAATATACGAGCATAATAACAACTAATAGAAGCTAACAAGAGGCCTCAGGGATCTGGTAGTTTTGGTGTTATTCCTTCTGGAGGTCAGTTTCACTATGGTAGAGATCGTCCTTTTAGGGATGCTCAGACAGCCCGTCCAGGTCACCGTGGTAGATTATCTGTCCGTGGTCCTCACAGTTAAGATTAGGGCCATTTATCTCTCAGTGACCTTCTAGCTCAGAGTTCGTCTCATGCACCATCATCTTAGGGTTCATCTATATCGGGGACTTCTAGCTAGTATCCCGGTGCTAGGGGCTTCCTTTAGTCCACACCACCATTTGTAGGGAGAGGTTCCTTTATGTGTGGAGATTTGGGTGATATCAAGAGGTTTTGTCCCCACCTTATGGGAGGTTTATCCCAACAGAGGTGTTAGCCTTTGGCTTCAGCACTAGTTATTTCCCTACCCGCCCAGCCAGCTCTGGTGGAGGTCAGTCACCTAGGGGTCGCCCTAGAGTAGGAGGATGATCAGGTGGCGGTTAGGCCCATTTCTATGCACTCCCTTCTAGACCGGATGCTATTGCTTCTGATGCTGTGATCACAAGTATTATCTCAGTTTGCCACAAGGATGCCTCTGTATTTTTTGATCATGGTTCCACTTTTTCATATGTGTCATCATATTCTGCTCATTATTTGGATACGCCCCACGAGTCTCTTGTTTCATCTGTTCATGTATCTACTCCTGTGGGCGATACTATTATTGTAGATCGCATATTTCGATCTTGTATGGTGACTATTGGGGGGTTTGGAGACCTGAGTAGACCTTTTTTTGCTTAGTATGTTGATTTTGATATGATATTGGGCATGGATTGGTTGTCTCTCACGCTAAGACAGTGATGTTGGCTATGTTGGGAGTGTCATGAATTGAGTGGCAAGGTTCGTCGGATTATGTTATGTGTAAAGTGATTTCATTCTTGAAGGCCTAATGGATAGTTAGGAAGGGTTGTCTTTCTTATTTGGCCTTCATGAGGGATGTCAGTACAGAAACACCTACTATTGATTCAATTTCGGCGGTGAGAGATTTTCCGGATATGTTTCCTGTAGACCTGCCGGGCATGCTACCGGACAGGGATATTAACTTCGACATTGATTTGGTTTCAGGCACTCAGCCCATTTCTATTCCACCGTATCATATGGCACCGATGGAGTTAAAGGAATTGAAGGAGCAACTTTATAAACTCCTTGATAAGGGGTTTATTCGACCTTGTGTGTCACCTTGGGGCGCGCCTGTTCTATTTGAAAAGAAGAAAGATGGCACTATGAGAATGTGTATTGATTACATACAGTTGAACAAGGTCACAATCAAGAACAAGTATCCTTTGCCTCGTATTGATGATTTATTTGACCAGCCTTAGGGAGCGAGGGTGTTCCCCAAGATTAATGTCAGGTCAGGGTATCACCAGTTAAAAATTAGGGACTCAGACATTCTTAATATAGTTTTCAGGACCCGATATGATCATTATGAGTTCCTTGTGATGTCTTTTGGGCTGACCAATACCCCAACAACATTCATGCATCTGATGGACAATGTGTTTCAACCATATCTCGACTCGTTTGTTATTGTATTCATTGATGATATCCTGGTGTACTCTCATAGCCAGGAGTAGCACGCCGAGCATTTGAGAGTTGTATTGTAGCGGTTGGGGGAGGAGAGCTTTATGCTAAGTTTTCCAAGTGTAAGTTTTGTCTTAGTTCAGTGGCGTTCTTGGGGTACTTGGTGTGCAGTAGGGGTATTCAGGTTGATCCAAAGAAGATAGAGGCGGTCCAGAGTTGGCCCAGACCGTTGTTAGCCATAGAGATTTGTAGCTTTCTTGGTTTGGCGGGTTATTACCATTGGTTTGTTTCGGGATTTTCATCTATTATATCACCCTTGACTAAATTGACCCAAAAGGGTGCTCCTTTCAGGTGGTCGGATGAGTGTGAGGCGAGCTTATAGAAGCCCAAGACCGCCTTGACCACATCTCTAGTGTTAGTTCTACCATCAAC
>MU717637.1:21563-37830 GCA_026770625.1 Nicotiana glauca | reverse complement strand
GTAGGTGCGAGATCTTGGGCACGGATGCGGCTTTAAGGATTTAAGTGGTTTTTGTAGGTGCGAGTAA
This sequence comes from Nicotiana glauca, assembly GCA_026770625.1. Classification (NCBI taxonomy): domain Eukaryota; kingdom Viridiplantae; phylum Streptophyta; class Magnoliopsida; order Solanales; family Solanaceae; genus Nicotiana; species Nicotiana glauca. The sequence goes on along the minus strand of MU717637.1, from coordinate 37,763 downwards.
ATGACCGCAAGTGCAGTTCTGCAGGAGAAGATATATGACCGCAGGTGCAGAAGGCCGGGGAAAAAAGTATCTTCGCGAATTTTGTTCATTTCCACCATTTCCAAGATGATTTTTGGAGCTTTTGGAGTGATTTTGAAGGAAGATTCAAGGTGTTTTCAGTGAGGTAAATTGCTTGAGCTCGAGTACTCCTATCTATGGTGTTTTCCCATTGTTTTATCAATTAATTAGTGGAAATTAGGGGTGAAAATGAGGGTTTAGGCTTGGGATTTTGGAGAGTTTGATTTTAGGATTTGAGGAACAAAATGAAGTCGAGTTTTGATAAATGTATGCGGTGAAATCGGAGGATCCAATTCCTCGTCATCAAGGCACCTCAGAAGATTGCCTGGAAGGCTCGAGGCTACAAGGCTATGGTCGAGTTTTCTCCCTCGAGGTTCGCTAACGCTCGACCTTGGGACAACCTTGATCACGGCTATGGAATAAGTGGGGAGTTTCCAAGGCTCACGACTAGGACTGACAAAGGCTAGTGGACTACTCTAAACCCAAATTAGGGCGTCATCTAGCTATCCCGTCTCCATATCTTTATAATTATTACATTTTGTACTATGTTGGAATTTTCCCCATATATAAATGGGGTCCTTGTCATTTGTAAATATCCATTGTCACACCTCCTTTTTACCACCCGAGAGGGGATATAAGGAAATTTTTCTAATTGAAGTGACATAAATCGAAATGAGATTATTTTATTTATTTTTCTTCATACGCCATTTGGAGTAGTTCATTTGGTGTTCCAAGTCACCGGTTTATTTTAAATCCCAAATCGAGGAAATTTTCGACTTTATTTTAAAAGCCTGCGAACCATAAATTCTAATTAAGGTATTTTGTTAACCCGGGAGAAGGTGTTAGGCATTTCCGTGTTCCGTGGTTCTAGCACGGTCACTTAAACTATTAATATTCACCTATTATCTGATTTAATATATGTTTTAAACCTATTGTGCATTTTAGCCTTATAACTGCTTTCAATTAATTATAACTGCTTTTTTTAGGAAGATTCAATGTTATTTAAAATACGTCTTAAACCACACGACATGAAATGCACCCGAGGTTCGCAACACGTTCTATTTAACGTTATTGAGAATTGGGTCATATGAAATTTACACCCGAAATTAAAATCACAACTATGTCATGGGAACCGTACCCGTAGCTATGATGAGTTAATGGAAGAAACACGCCTAAAGTAACTACGAAGGTTTGAATTTACGAGCTACATTTGTGAGGGCCATTGATGATTTAATTGATGGCACACCTCGATTTTAAAAGCTTTGATTTAATTTCACGAGGGCCATGGACTATTAAGGAAAATGACACACCTCAATTTTTCTATAAGAGCTGACTAATTTTATCGAGGGCCATGGGCTTAAGAGTTTTATTTGACATGGCACACGTCAAAAGGTTTTTAAAAGGAAACTTATTTAATTAAGACCGCCTAAGGATATTTTTATTTGAAAACTATCTCAAGCTTAACAAAGGTTAATTGATTACAAATGGATTTTCTAAACGTTTGGGGGCAGGGGGAATGGGCCAGCAGTTGTTTTCAAAACAAGTCAGCTGTGGAGCTGCAATTGGGCTTATATTTTGTCCCAATAAATCAAAAGGACTTATGAAGTCATTGCTAGATTTGAAACTAGGTAGCCCACATTGGGCTAAGACTTAGGCGGGCCCAGATGTTAGAGGCGTTCCATTTGGACCTATCTACCTTTTACACAATATATACAAATTAGTAAAGAAAGGATGATGCTAAGTCACTCTTGAAAGATAAATCAAAGTGCAAGACTAGTTTGAAAATTAATTCTACAACATTAAATTGCAAGATACATCAGATATGAATTAGTAATTAGTGAACGAAAAACAACTACTGCTGGGTCAAGCTGTGAAGTCCAACTGCCTAGGCCCAATGGCCCAAGTCAGACTTGCTCGAATGAGCCCAAGGCTTGGGCCTACTTGCAAGTGCAATCCGGTTTAATATTTACATACATCTCTAAACATGCTCATTGCAAAACAAAACCTACTATTGAAGGCCTACTAATAATTAAGCTTAAACTAAAATTTAACAGTCCGCTTACAATATTGTAAGTCCAAAACTTTATACAAGAAAGATTTCAAAACAAATGAACATTATACTACCAGCTGGCATCTGAAAAGGAAATTCTAAAAAAAAAGTAAAATAAAAAAAATAAAAGTTTCTTCTGGTTTCAAAATTACTTCCATCAACTTCTTCAAAACCAAAGCATAAGATCTGCAAGAGGCCAGCTACTGAGCTGCTTCTCACAAGCTGTTTACTTAGGCTCCCAACTTGAATTTTCTTATTGACAAATCAACCTCTATTCTTTAAGTATTTTATGGATCTGACTATGTAAAAAGGTCAAATTCACAAAATTACTTCAGTTATACTACCATACTATACTGTCAGACCCAAAATATAAACAAATAATGGAGAAAACATTAGTGATTCATGAGTTTAACCATGTTAAAGGTTAAACCCATGAAACAATATAGGTTTCAAGCTCAAAATCATGGCATGCTGCCTTGGGAATACTAGCACAGACTCAAAGGCAAGGAAAAGTGAAGTTCAATCCATGAACCTAACCATGTAAGGGTCAGGCTCAATGGACAAACATGATTTTAAGGAGGGGAGCATGAGCAGGTTTTAGTTAGAGCAAAAAAGAAGAAGCAGAAATGCGTAAATAACATAAGATAATTAGTAATAAGTCCTAACAAAGAAATTAAACATTATGACATAAGATATAGGTAAAGAAACTTATGCATTCTGAGAGAAAGATTAGCTTTAACACAACTGTAATTTCAGCATATAAAATTTAACAAAACATACACAAACAGTGCCAAAACAAAAGGATCCAAATAGCATATTTTCGGTTAGGGGCCTAAGACTCACTAAAGCAATTGTAGCTATTCACTCCTTCTAGTTCTAGTGAATTTCGCTCCAAATAGCATAAAAAGAAGCTTGAGTTCAATTAGGGAGAACCCTCTATAGTCAACCTGCTCCCAATGAAGAGGTAAGGGGCATAGCGATGAAGTCAAACAGGGTTGGTAAATTCATCGGGTGACACGAAAGCAGGCTCTTAAAGACCAATCCTAGCGCGTTAGTCATTTTGCTCCCAAATATCTCCATAAAAACGTTGCCAATATCGACAGCAGCTCCTATTCAAGCTCTTGTTTTGGTTCCCGCAAAAGAAAGAAACAAATCATATTCATCTGAAGTTTCAATTACACAGTAATCAAACAAAGAAAAAGGGTCATATGTACCTTGAAACAACAGTTATGTAACAACTAATAGTGACTGTTGGAGGAATTTTAGAAATAAAAAAAAACAACAATGAACAACATAGCTTCAAGAAACCCAAAGAGTCCCAGAATTTCAAACCAACACTTGAAAATATACAAAAATCCCAAGCAAACACTCCTAGGAGAGAATCTTCACTTCAGCTCATTTTTTTGGCTTGTTAACAAAGGAGATGTTTTTTTTATAGCTTTTTCTAAAATTTTTCTTAAGTCTAAAATTCATATAAGGGGGGAATTTTCCTGTAGAGAATGGTGCTGAGTGTGTGTGAAAAATCTGTATGATAGGCACTATATATAGAGATACATAAGACCATGTTCTGAAGAGATTATTCCTTAGCCACAAAAAGCATATTCCAAAAGAATTGGAAAGTTGATTTTTCCCTCTTGGTTTTAGTACTTTTGTACTAACCAAAATGAGGCCAGCTGCCCCTTTTCTAGAATATTCAGATATTTCCAATTAGAAAAAACCCTAAATTAACCTTCTAAAACCTGCTTATTAGATTTTATCTAAACCCCTTTTAATTCAAATAGGGTCCCTAAAGTTTCTATCTATTCATTTAAAACCCTAAAATCCTTTGATTTACAAATTAGGGAAACACAAACAAACATGTGACAAATCAAATGAGCAAAAAATTAATCGGTTGGGATGAGTCCGGATACTAAGGGAAACCTACAATTACTGATTTCGAAATGAATCCATGATTTAAATACATAGAACCCTAACTAAACTAAAAGAAAATAATGCAGTCGAGTACATGCTTTAATCAATCAAGAACAAATCAACACATAAACAGTCATGAATAAAGAAATAGAGCAAAAATAAAAATCTAAAATTAAAACCTAAAATATGCGTTTAATAAAATCACTAAATATGCAGAAGACAAACAAGGATAAAATTTAAACGAATCTGAAGAAAAGAAGAAGATTTACCTAAATTTATTCCAGGGTTAGGTCAATTTGGGAACTCGTCCAAAATCCTCCGAAATGGACTTTGACTACCATTAATTGACTGTTCTTAATAAGAACAGTCGACTAATGGAGGTTTTAAGTCTATTCGACCAATATATATCAAGTAGAGAAAGAAAGAAAAATTAGGGTTCTTCTAAAATTACGAGATTTAAAATTTGAAGAAATCGGGGCTGATTCGAAAGGGGTTAATGGGGATTTAATGTTCAGATGGGGGCAAGGATCATAGGGTGTGAGTTTGAAGTGATTTGGAATGATTGAGTTTTTGGCCGGATTTTTTGGTTTAATATTCGTAAAGCTCGGGCACGATTCGAAGAAAAAGGACTAGGGATATGGATTGAGGAGATGAAAAAAAGTTCATGGTGTTATTTTGGGAGGATTTGGACCACCGAAATTGCTGTGAGGCAATTTTTGATTGTGGTTTATGGTGGAGGCGACGTGGGGATATGAGGCAGCTAGGGTTTCTCTTGGTTTGGGTTAGAGACAAAGTGAGGGGAAGGGTCTGATGGGGGGGGGGGTAGTCCGATCTTCGGACAGTTATATATTGAATGGAGTGTGAGTTCCGAGCCATTGGATGATTAAAATCCATCGGCTGTGATATGGTGTTACTAAAACGGGGTCGTTTGGGGTTAGTTGGGGCTGGACCTGGTTTGGCAGGACTGGGCTTGGGTTTTGGGCAAAAAATAGGGCTGATATGGAGATCAAAATTGGTCCAATTCCAGAAAATTGATTCTCTTATATTCCTCTTCTTTTATTTTCAATTTCTTTTCTTTTTCCTTTCTTTTTTTTAATTAAAAAAATCTAATAATTAAAAATCTTAAATTATCTAAAATAAGAAATTAAAATAATTAGCTAATTATAAAAATTATAAATATCACTTAATTCTAAATTAAAATAGAAAATCAATAAACTAAAAATTAAAAGATAAAAAGGTAAAAATGAGCTATTTTTGTGTTTTTCAAATTTTTACAAAGCAAATAATTACTGATTAATTCAAAAATATAAAAACAAGTCCTAAATGCAGTGCATGATAATTTGGTATTTTTTCATGGTTTAAATAAAAATTAAACATGCATAGAAATGCAAATAATTAAGAAAATTCTATAAAAATTCCTAAAATAAAAAATAATTAACAGAAAACCTATTTTTTGGAATTTTATAGGAGTATTTCATATAGGAAAAAAATCACATGCTCACAGCTGCCCCTCTTTGCTTGGTAATACGAAGGGTTTTCAGGCAAAGACAAAATGAGCAACTGCGAGGGATTTTTGCCCATTTGAAACTCCATGAGAAGCATCTTTTGAAAAAGTATGACCGAAACTTGCCTCGGAGGTTGCCTACATATCCTTGGCTATAAAGGAATTAGGTAAGTATAGTTCTAGAAGTTTTGATAGATGGGACTACCGGAAAACTATGATTTCAATGCTGTTGGTGCAGTTTCTGCTTAATAAACTCATTATTACACCAAAATAAAAAAAAAGTGAAAAGCTAAACTAACTAAGCATATCAACTACGAGTTACAAGATTCCTATTTATAAACCTTCTAAACTTGATCTTGAGTCTTGGCTGGTTCTTCCTGTAGACTCTGATATGAATCTTGATGCTGCTAGCTGCAAACGCTGGTTCATTTTTCTTTAACTTTTCAGATCAAGGCGGGACATGCAGAGCTTGTGACTTCTTGAGCAGTCCACATCTTTTCTCTACTTCTGCACATTGAGTTCACTTTTATTTCTTTTTTTTAATCGAGACTTCTTCATTTGGTTGCCTCAAAACTTGTGCCTCAAGGTAAAAACCTTCTCAAGCACCAAAACAAACAAATGAATGAAATTTTCTGCCCCAGTTTTCACTAGAAAAATTTCGTGAGTTATTGTAACAAAAATCTAAATTAATTCTTTATTGAAAGCAATAAAATTAGGATTGTGTGTCCTTGAGAAAAAGAGATTAGGGAGTGGAGACCCTATATCTAAAATGAAATCAAATGGGGATCGGAGGCCCCAAATTAGGAAGATTACCAGGTTATGCTGGAAAAATGATTGGGTTATACTGGAAAGGAAAAGGTCCTCGAGTTATGCCGGGGAGGTCCACGGGTTATGTCGATAAAAAAAAGGTCTTCAGGTTATGCCGGAAAAGAAAAGTTCCTTGGGTTATGCTGGGGAGGTCCACATGTTATGCCGGAAAAGTGATCAGGTTATGCTGGAAAAGAAAAGGTTCTCGAGTTATATTGGAAAGGTCATCGGGTTATGCCCGAAAAGGAAAAGGTTCTCGGGTTATGCCGCAAAAATCATCGGGTTATGTCGGAAAAGAGAAAAGGTCCTCGGGTTATGCCAGGAAAATCATCAGGTCATGCCTGAAAAGAAAAAGGATCTCGGGTTATGCCGAGAAAAATATTGGGTTATGCCGAAAAAGAAAAAAGGTCATCTGGTTATGCTGGGGAGGTCCACAGGTTATGCCGGGAAAGAGAAAAGGTCATCGGATTATGCCAGGGATTAACTAGGGAGTGGAACTCTATAACGGAAAAGACTACCAGGTTATGCTGGGAAGGACTAGGGAATGGGACCCTATGTTGGGAGAACGTAGCTAGAGATTGGGGACCCTAGGCTACCATGATTTTGGAATTTTTCTTCTTCTTGTTTTCATTTCACTTTTAATACTATATTCAAGAGAATGCATGAAGAGTTTTAAAGGGACTTCCCTTTTTGGGTTAACTTCTACTGTAGGACCATTCTGGTATCTGCGCACCTTGCTTTTATTGTACCTGCTTCGTGCGGGGTTATCTTAGATTTCACCTATTTTCAAATCAAAGAACAATTTGTCAGTTTGAAACGGTGGTTGGATTTGTGGCCTTGATTGTTTTGATCACTTGATTTCGGCCCAACTCTTTTGCTGAAATCCTTTACTGCTTGCTGGCTTTCTGGAGACTAATTTCTTTTCTAAAACCAGGTACCTTGACTTTTCCCAAAATTTTTGCATGACGGTTAACACGTGGGGCTTGGTTTTTCATTTCATTTTGCCTTTATGGGTACTTGACTTTGAATTCTTTCCTTTTCAAGAATTTTCGACTCTGGAGCATTAGCACTCATGGCTAGTGGAGGCTGACATGATGCACCCGCTGAGGCTGGGTGTTTTTCCTTGAATTTTGACTTTTGTTAAATAGAAACCTATAAAACCAATCTTGCCATCTTTTCTTTCGATTAGGTTTGGTATAGGACTAAAATCGAAAGGGATTCAAAGAAAAGTACAGAAGGGAACAGGATAATGAATTAAAAGAGAAGTGTCTCTTTCAGGGAAGGAAGGAAGGACTTATCTGAAGTTCACACAGACTTCAATAGACATGATATGCTTCTTGGACAGTATACCCGATCTGAGCAACTATCCAACTTCTCATAAACCCATTATGAACCGTGTTTCAAAACCGAAAAACCTGCCAGGACTCTTTCAGTGCCAATGGTTGTAAGAGATTCCTTCTTCTCAATCAACTGCGCCTTTTTCGGGTTTTCGTCAATTGACCTCTCTCATTTCTCTTCTCACCGTCGCCTTATAGTGCTCTTTGCAAGTTTTCACTAACAAGACTCTCTCATTTTGCTATTTCTCTGCTCGCCATCGCCTTATGGTGCCCATATGGATTTTCACCAATAAGACTCTCTCATTTTATTTCTCTCATCTTGATTCCATCGGATCCAAATAGTTGCATTCTTCAATTCTTGAACATTCTCATTGATTGGTCGAAAGGACTTGAATAGTGTTCAGGGTAAAAGGAATTTGTATCGAATTATAACTTTGGAATCATTGTGGCAGGATCATCGCCGAACCATTGCAACATCTTCCCCAGTTTCACTTTTGGGGAAATTGGATTTTTGTTTTGGTGCGACTGAACCCTAGAGAGAGGCTGCCTACGTATCCTTTCAGAATCAAGTCAAACGTAGTTCAGGGAAAACTTTTGTTTTTATTGTTTTTGATGTTTTTTCTTTTTTTTTTAAAATGTTTTCAGGTTCCAAAGAGGGTAATCAAAGAAAGGTAACCGGCTCAAAAGGGTTAACAAAAGGGTTGAAGTGTATGGGGTAGCGTGAATGAAAGCCTTCGTCATCCCAATCAAATAATGTTGGTACCACAAATGTGTTAAACGTAATACCTTTTGACTGCGTCTGCATTTACTGCTGTTTTGGTATCATTTCCTTCAATATCGCCCCAGGTACAGTGCCCCCTTTGACAATAACTTTCTTATGATGTACGGGCCCTTCCAGTTAGGAGCGAACTTTCCTTTTGCTTCCTTGTGATGAGGGAGAATACGTCTCAAAATAAGTTGCCCCACTTCAAAGTTCCTAGGCCGTACTTTCTTGTTACAGGCATGGGCCATTCATTGTTGATACAACTTCCCGTGGCAAACTACAACCATCCGCTTTTCATCAGTTAGGGTTAATTGTTCCAGACGGGTTTTGACCCACTCACTGTCCTCAATCTCAACTTCCACAATGATCCTAAGAGAAGGGATTTCAACTTCTATGGGTATTACGAATTTAGCGCCATAAACCAAAAGATATGGGGTTGTTCCTATAGATGTGCGCATAGTTGTGCGATATCCCAACAATGCAAACGACAATTTTTCATGCCATTGCCTAGAACTTTGGATCATCTTTCTCAAAATATTCTTGATGTTCTTGTTTGCTACTTCGATAGCACCATTGGCTTTGAGCCGATAAGGAGTAGAATTTTGATGTGTGATCTTAAACTGCTCACATATCTCTCTCATCAAGTGACTATTTAAGTTCGCAGTATTGTCCGTAAATAGTTGCAGGAATACCAAACGGCAGATGGTATTGGAATGCATGAAGTCTACCACTACTTTCTTATTAACAACTTTGAGAGTAATTGCTTCAACCCATTTTGTGAAGTAGTCGATGGTGACCAATATGAATCTATAACCATTTAAAGCTTTTAGCTCGGTCGGCCCAATGACGTCCATAGCCCAAGCAACGAACGGCCATGGCGCTGACATAACATGTAGTTCTGTAAGTCGTGCATGAATCAGGTCACCGTGCACCTGACACTGATGACATTTTCAAACAAAACTGAAGCAATATTTATCCATAGTCATCCAGTAATAGCTTGCTCGAAAGATTTTCTTTGCCAAGACATAACCATTCATGTGGTGTCCATACACCCCTGTGTGTACTTCATGCATGATTCTTCCAGCCTCTTTAGCATCCACACATCTTAATAATTTGAAATCTGGAGTCCTATATAAGACCTCGCCGCTTAAGAAGAAACCGCCGGCAAGCCTTCTAATGGTTCACTTTTGTTCTCCATTGGTTTGCTCAGGATATTCTTTCATTTTCAGAAATCTCTTAAGATCATGATACCATGACTGAATATTTGGTTCCACCTCAACCGTATTGCAGTAACCACGCCTTTCTCGGATTTGGATTTCCAACTAGTCAATGTGGACATTTCCTGGATATGGCAACATCGAGGCCAAAGTAGCGAGTGCGTCGACTAACTCATTGTGAAAACGAGGAATGTACCTGAACTCGACTGACTTGAAATGTTTGATAAGATCTTCCACATGTTGCCTGTACAGAATAAGCTTGACATCCCTAGTTTCCTATTTTCCTTGAGCTTGTCGGATAATCGGGTCCGAATCTCCCATGGTGATCAATTCTTCTACATCTTGGTCAACTGCCATGTTCATACCCATAATACAGGCTTCATATTTGGCCGTGTTGTTTGTGCAGAAAAACCAAAGTCGGGCTGTGGCTGGGTAGTGTTGATCAGTGGGTGAGATCAAAATTGCCCAAATCCTAACACCTTTTGTGTTCATAGCTCCATCAAAGAACATTTTCCAAGCATTGGTGTCTGACTTTAGCTCAAATGAATTCACCTCCTCATCCGAGAAGTAAGTACTCAAAGGCTAATATTCGTCATTAATAGGGTTTTCAGCCAAGTGATCTGCTAAAGCTTGGGCCTTCATCGCCGTGTGGGTGACATAGACTATGTCAAATTTAGTGAGCAGGATCTGCCATTTTGCTAACCTCCCTATAGGCATCGGCTTCTGGAATATGTACTTTAAAGGATCCAGCCTGGTCATGAGGTAAGTGGTGTAGGCCAATAACTAATGCCTAAGCTTTTGATTGACCCAAGTTAAAGCGAAGCAAGTCCTTTCCAATAGGGTATATTTGGCTTCATAACTTGTGAACTTTTTACTCAAATAGTAGATTTCCTACTCTTTCTTCCCGGTCACATCATGTTGCTCGAGGACACAGCCGAAGGAATTCTCCAAGACTGTCAAATACAAAAACAAAGGTCTTCCAAGTTCAGGTGGGACCAAGACTGGCGAATTTGATAGATATTCTTTGATTTTGTTAAAGGCTTCTTGGCACTCATCCGTCCATTTAACCACCACATCTTTCTTCAACAGTTTGAATATAGGCTCACAGGTGGAAATCAACTGAGCAATGAACCAGCTAATGTAATTCAACCTTCCCAGCAGGCTCATAACCTCTTTCTTGGTTTTTGGAGGAGGCAAATCCTGAATAGACTTTATTTTTGTTGGATCTAACTCGATGCCCCTTACACTGACTATAAACCCCAAAAGTTGGCCCAATATAACCCCAAATACATATTTAGCTCGGTTTAGCTTCAAATCATACTTACGCAGCCGCTCAAAAAACTTTCTCAAGTCTCGAACATGGTCGTCCTGTGTTTTGGATTTGATTATCACATCATCCACATACACCTTGATTTCTTAGTGAATCATGTCATGAAAGATGGTAGTCATGTCCCTCATATAAGTTGCCCCGGTGTTCTTCAAACCAAAAGGCATGACCCTGTAATAATAGGTTCCCCAGGATGTGGTTAAGGCTATCTTTTCTGCATCCTCTTCATCCATCAACACCTGATGATATCCTATATAACAATCCATGAAAGATTGTATCTCATATTTGGCACAGTTATCAATAATGATGTGGATGTTTGGCAAAAGGAAGTTGTCCTTGGGACTTGCTTTGCTAGATCTCGGTAGTCAACACACACCCGAGTTTTCCCATCTTTCTTTGGCATAGGAACCATATTAGCTAACCAGGTGGTATATCGGACCAGTTGGAGCGCCCCCGCCTTGAACTTTTTTGTGACCTCCTCCTTGATCTTGTCACTAATATCAATTTTGAACTTCCTTTGTTTTTGCTGGACAGGGGGTAATCAGGGTAAGTCGGCAACTTGTGGACCTCCAAATTGACACTTAATCTGGCATGTCATTGTAGGACAAAGAAAACACATCTTTAAATTCGAACAAAAGTTGGATCAATGCATCTCTGGTTCTTTTATCCGTGTGAATGCTTATCATGGTTTCTTGGACCTCTTCAGAACTACCCAAATTAACCGGCTTGGTTTCATTTATGTTTGGCTTAGGTTTATTCTCAAATTGTTCTAATTCTTGGTTTATTTCCCTAAAAGCCTCTTCTTTATCATATTTCGGTTCTTGATTCATTATTTCACAATTAGACAGCGTGTTTGGATCTAAGCATGAAGTCCGCAAGCATGTCATGTTATTTAAAGCCGCATCATTAGAACTAAAAGAAAAATAGGAAAAGTAAGAAAAATCAGAAAGAATAAAGAGAGATGAACGATGAAATATTGATTTTGTTTCATTGAATTTTAAAGATAACAGGGTATACATTGGAATTTAAAGAGAGTAAACTAAAAGAAACATCTGAGTTACACCCTAGAATAACTCGTGATGTAGAAAAGGTGGCAAGACTGGACTATCGAGATTCCCGTCTTACTGGGAATGGAGTAGCCTTCCAGTTTTGCAACTTGGAATTGGGCCCCATATATAGTAGCGCAGCGGTGCTCAAGCCTTTTCTCGATTGGACCATATGGGTTTCATACAACACCTGCCTCATAGCTCCATATATTTCTTCTTTTTCTTCGGCCATGAAGGCCTCATCTTCCTCTTTTGTGTACTTGGTAAATGTTTTGAGAAGATGCGGGATTGGCTGAGGCAAGACCCAACCGTTGTTATTTCGCTCATTTGCCCATGTTTCATCAGCCGGCATGGCTTGAAAACCTATACCACAAAACTTCTCATTAGCAACCAGAGTGATAGGTTCTATGATACCTTGCAATGATGTCCCAAGCCCCTTCCCAGGTTTATAACCATGCCTGATCATTTCCTTGGCAACCATAATTGACGCATTTGAGAGGAAGGGTTAAGGACAAGGGTTTCCTTCTTCACATTGGTCTGCGACCACAACCTCGAAAGCTTGATAGACTATATGTTCACTACCTTCCCTAGCTTCGAGACATAGGACTGACGGGTCCGATAAATTGATTGCTCATCCTCTCCGTGGACTGCAATCTCCTGATCTTCATATTCAAATTTCACCATTTGGTGGAGAGTGGAAGGTACGGCTCCTACCGCGTGAATCCAAGGCCTTCCTAAGAGAAGTTATAAGAAGTATCCATGTTCAGGACTTGAAATATCGCCTCAAAATCCACAGGAAATAGTCAAAATCAAATCGATCTCGCCTATGGTGTCTCTTTTGATACCATTAAAGGCACGCACACAAACATTGTTAGGCCTGATTCTCTCAGTCCGGATCTCCATTCTTTGCAAAGTTGAGAGAGGGCAAATATCAACTCCGGACCTACCATCCAGCATGACTCTTTTCATATAATACCCCTCGCATTTAACTGTCAGATGAAGGGCTTTGTTATGGGGGGGCCCCTTCCGGGGGCAAATCATTCTTACTAAAAGAATCTGATTGACTGCGAAGAATCTTTCTGCCATCCTCTCCAATTGTTCACCAGTGGTTTCAGTCGAGACATAAGCCTCATTGAGGGTTTTTATCAACAATTTCTGATACTCAGTTGAGCTTACCAGTAGAGACATGAGTAAGACCTATGAAGGAGACTCCCGGAGTTAGTTTATCACCTCATAGTCCGCTTTTTTTATTTTACGGAAGAATGTTTTGGCCTCCTCAGCACTGACGGGCTTTTTGAGCGAGAAGCGTTTCTACTTGGCTTTGTTCAAATCCTCCAAGTTAAGGTATTTCTCAGCTGGCTTAGTGTCATTTGCCTCTCCTAAGATGACGTTTCCTTTTTAGGTTACTACCGCCTTGCTATAATTCAATGGAACGGCAGTAGGGTCTATCATGGGCCTCTGCGGTGCACGACCAATAACTACAGGTTCATTCAGCCTTGGTGAAATTTCTAGTCCCCATACCACATAGGTCCCCTTAGGCACGTACATCTTAGGTCCCTTGTTCAGCTCGAATCTTCTTGGAGGGCTCAATGTCTTTTTCTCTTTCTCGTGACCTCGTGGGAGATAAAGAATGGCATCTTTTGGGGGTACTGCCCTAGTTTTGGTTTCCACTGTCTTTTCTGTATTTTGAGGGGCGGGTTTAATATTCTTCTCCCATTTGTCTTGCTTTGTAGCAGCCTTTGGCTTTTTCTCGACATTAGCGATTGCAATGATGGCTTTCAAAGCAGGATCAAACTCCTTATCTTCACAAATCATTCCAATAATCGGTCTGTTGTTGTGAGCCGATAATGGGCTGGTAGTCACATTAGGAATTTCTTCATCCTTCAGCACTATCTATTTTTGTTCCATGTGATTTTCAACAGCCCTTTTTAGAGTCAAACAGTCTTCAATGTGATGTCCTTCCACCCTAAAATGATAGACACATCGGGTATCGGGTCGGTAGGAAGGCGACTCTAGGTTTTGTCTATTCGGGGGTACGAGTTGTAGCAAACCTGTTTGGACTAGTTTAGGGAAAAGGCTAGAATATGACTTGCCAATAGGCGTGAAGTTTGTTCTCCTGGGTGGCTCCTGAGCGCAGGCATTGTAGGGGAAAATATTTTGCGGAGGTCGGGGATTATACTGAGCTTGGTAAGGAGGTTGATTTCTAAGAAATGGAGCTCGGTTTTGGTTGAAATGTTGTTGTGGCCTAGCATATGCATGGGCGTTCATTACTGCGTACGGCTGAGGAGCCATAGCATTGGACATCCTGATGAGGATAATAATGTTATGGTGTGATTAGAGGGAAGTAACTCCTGGGTGGACGGGAGTTTCTCGGACATAAAGCTACCATTACCATTTCTTCCTTCTTCTTTCTGTTCGCTACACCTCCGAACCTGCTTTAAATTGCTTGGGATGTAGCCCTTATGTCAGAATGACACAATATGTGCCCTGTTTTCAGACCATTCTCGACCATCTCACCAATCTTGATGGCTTCAACAAACGGTTTTCCCATTGCAGACATCATATTCTGAAAGTAGTCAGCCTCTTGGGCTTGAAGAAAAACACTCACCATTTCTGTTTCATCCATAGGGGGCTTGACCTTAGCCATTTTTTTGCGACATTTAACAGCATATTCTCGGAAACTTTCTAATGACTTCTTCTTGATTTTTGACAGAGAATTCCTTGTGAGAGCTACGTCTATGTTATACTGAAATTGCCTGACAAAATCTCGAGCCAGATAATCCTAAATGTGCCAATGAGATATGTTTTGATCCATGTACCACTCGGAAGCAATGCCCACTAGACTCTCTCCAAAATAATCCATGAGAAACTCCTCTTTTCCACTCGCTCCTCTCGGTTGATTTCAATATCTCTTGAGGTGGGCTATGAGATCCACGTGCCCGTCATACTTTTCGAACTTTTGGGGTCTTGAAACCCAAGGGCAAATGCACATGTGGGAACATACATAGATCAGCATAAGATATTCTCTTTTGTCCGCTAAAACCTTGTATATTCTTATAGCTCGGTTCCATGCTTCTCATCTTCCCAGTGATTTCCTCCTACTCGGGGCTCTTGTTAGTTTTCTCCTGTCCCGCTGTAAACTCGTACTGGGGTTGTTGAGGGTAAGAATTGGTGGTAAAATGGGTAGATTCTGATGGAAAAGATGGTACTTGAAAAGTAAAGGATGATGGATCAAAGCTTGGCCTGGGCAAAGTGGGTTTCACCGCAGCCGAGGTTGGTGGCATGATAAATATGTTAGAGGCCACTCCCGAAACTACCTGGGGGCGAACCTCAGAAGGTGTTCCAATGAAGTGAGCTGAGATGGTGGGGTATCTAAGTGGGGTATTCGGGTAATTTATCGGGACACAAGAATTCCCACTTGTCCTGGAAGTAACTCGGGGAAACCAGGTATGGCGCTTGGCGACTCCCTACCATTGTACCACGCATCCCATATTTCTAGCGTGCAGAGGCGCAATGCCCTATTTTCTTCAATTGCCGCTGACTCTGAGGTTGGGATAACCGATAGTGGGCTATCCTCTGAGATGGGAATCGTTGGTGGATGACCTTCTGATGACATTTCTACACTGACCTTAGATCCTGTGAAGTATGGGTGTGAAGCCAAATTGCCACAAAACCAACCACCTTAAAAACAGAACCTGATACTCGATAGTAGACAACAAACCGATTAGTTTGAAGCAATTTTCACATAGGGAATTGCACATTGGGGGTACGATGCATCTATATAGTTAATGTTTTCTATATGTTTTGCAACGATTGCATGTTTCATCCCGGCTTTGGTTTGTCTTCCCAAATTCCTCTTTTCTTTTCACCTTTGCTCTTCAAATTTTTTCCTTTTATTCCTGTTTTCCTCTCTTTTCTTTTTCTTGTTTTCTCTCTTTTCTTACTTTTCTCGCCTTTCTTTCGGTTTTTCTTTGGCTCTATTTTCTCTTTTATTTGAGTTATTTACAAAAACCATGACCGAATTCGATGAGGATTGCCTACGTATCACGACGCCATGTGAATTAGACCATCTCGTAATTCATGAAATAAATGCAAAAATGTAAGGCCCTGTGAAATCCCTACTCGAAAACCCGGATCCCGTGGTGCCAAGTTAGGAGTAGGTGTTAGCAATTCATAAATAT
>MU717637.1:1106-15574 GCA_026770625.1 Nicotiana glauca | reverse complement strand
GGGCTTGTGGCATAGATTTTGTGTGTCAAGTAATGTTAAGAGTGTAATTCAACAACATGTATTTTGAAACCCGTATCACGTTCAAGGTGCCAGAGTATTTTTATTCTTGATAAACGGATATTCCCTACACTCTAGAAAACGAGTGGTTCACGTACTCGAGTATTCCTCCTTAATGGTTCCTATTGCCAATGTACAAGTTACCCCTATGACTTATTTGTCTAATAATTGATGTCCTCATAATAATTAACCACGTCAGTATTGTTAAAAGTAACCTTCTGTGTCTCTTAGCATATAACCTCATGAAATGCTCTGCTCAGCACATTAATGGATTCCTGAATAACTCCAGCCTGATCTTGAGCTCTGATGTTCCTCACTATATTAGATCCATTGGGTATTGTACGTTCAGACGAGTCAAAGATGGATCTTCACAATATGATGATATATATATTGGATAGGTAATTTTATGGTCAATTTATGATAACACATCTTAGGGTAATCGTTGAAGGTCATCAAGGGTTTAGTGTGAGTGTTCGCCTAGGGCCTTAGAGTTTGGAGGGTGAGCAAATTATTCTCAATGTTTTCCCCTAAATATGTATGTGAGTTGATGATAAAGGTAGAATAAGTTTATTCCACAATAGGCCGCACTAGGAGTATGAAGTGTCCCCATGGTTGTTCGCCATATATTTTATGGATCCACATGTTCATGTCAAAGAAAGTGGGTGGAGATCAATTGTGTATCATTCCGGTGGAAATTAATGAAGGTGAAGTTAGTGGATAGTTAGCTTATGCGAAATATCTACTTGTTATCCTTGTTAAGCAAGTTTAGGGGTCGAAATTGCTACTCTGAATGTGTTCTGGGAAGTCTGTAGATATAAGAGGCCATTGAAGGCTGAGAGTGCTGTGGAAATGAAATATATTCTCTTGATTGCTTAGCAGTTGGTTTTTATGTGTGCAGTCCATGCTCAGGTATCATCGTGATAAAGTAGTGCTTGTAATGCTGAGGTTCTTGTCATCGATATATAAATATTGTGGTGCTTTATCGAGTTGAGGAAGCCACATGGAAAGCGGAAGATGATCGTGATCGTGCGAACTCCTATCTCCATCTGTTCGAACAAGTCTAGTAGTGATCATGCGAACTCTTATCTCTAAGTAAACTAGTGTTGTGTTCCATTTGGTGAAAATATACCCCATATCTCCCCTAAATGCTTTACTATTGCAACCCCTCTAGTGGTGTAAGAATGTTATGTGTTGTGATTGTCTAAGTCATGAAAAACTCTTTTTAGTAAATGAAAGTTTGTAGGGGCTTATGTGATAAATAAACAACTAATACTAGTGTAGATTGGCAATGATTAATTAAAATGAATGTAGTATGATGAAACGGTTAACTTATACGGGACTCATTGAAGTGACTAATTTATGTGAAGAATGTAGCAATGTGATTGAGTACGTGCAATTGTTGGGGGTAATGAATTGTATACCATTTATAGACATGATGGAAATAGTGTAATGGTGCTTGGAAATATGTTTCGGGGGCTTTCTGACAGGTGGAAATGTCCAAATTACAAAGGAAACTCTGGCAAAATTTTTGAAAATCTAAGGAGTGAGCTAAATTTGGGGACTGTCAACCTGTGTCGGGTTGTGAGGAGGGGAAGATTGCACTAAGACTGTTAATAAGTGAACCTTGATCCTCATTCGTGGACGAATGATCTTAAGTGGGGGAGGATGTAAGGCCCCGTGAAATCCCTACTCGAAAACCCGGATCCCGTGGTGCCGAGTTAGGAGCATGTGTTAGCAATTCATAAATAAGTTTCCAGAAAAATGCAAGAAATACGGACCAGAATGCGGCCGCAAATTAGGAATGCAGACCGCATATCTGCCGCAGAGTGAGTCAGAATATTGGTTAAAATTGAAGTCAGTTATGCGATCGAAATGTAGTCGCATAATCGAAATGCGAACCACATAGTCGTCGCATATTTTCCTTTGAATTTTGCGAGGGTCATTTCTGCGGTGCACTTTGCGACCGCAAAACATGAATGCGGACCGCATTCTTACCGCAGACCGAGTTAGAATGTTTAGTTTTTGGGGAGCATTTTGCGGTCCATTATGCGGACCGCATGTTAACTCTGCGATCGTAAATACGATCCCATATTTGACTCGGGGCTCGAATTTCATAATTTTTAACCCGACTTCCATATCGATATATCCGGTGTTATAGCTCATTTTAAGCATTCTTCTGAGCATTTCTAGAGAGACAGAGAGGGTTCTTACATGAATTGCTTCTTTGATTTGCCCATATTATTTGCTTGTATCTGTTTGATAGTTCTTTGTAGTAAAATGGTATTTAGTTATACATACCAGTAAAATTCAAATGTACTGACGTCCCTTTTGCCGGGGGCGCTACATTCGTGTTATGATTGTAGGTGGTTCTATATCAGGCACTCCAGTCCACCGGCAGTAGCGCCTCCTCCACTTTCCATCAGCTGTATTGGTGAGCCCCTTTCCCCTCGGGGCCCTACGTGGCTTATGCCGCTGCTCTTCCCGGAGTCTTATTTTTGTATTTGTGTAAGGTATAGTCGGAGCCTTGTTGCCGTCATTTCTGTATTATTCTTCAGTTGTATTTAGAGGCTCCGTAGATAGGTTGTGGGTAGTGTCGGGTATTGGAAATTAAAATAGAAATATTGATGTTTGGCAATGATGTATATAACTTGTAATACCCTTAAAGTGGCGAAATGAAGTTGCTAATGAAAATGAAATGGAAATCGTTAATTATATGTTGATAGAATTTGATTAACGGAGTCTATCCCTTATTTAATTATGAGTTGGGTTGGGTAGTATATATGAAACCTGCCAGACTTGCTCAGTCGGGTTTATTCGATTGAGCGTCGGTCGCGCTCCTCAGATTTTGGGGCGTGACAGAAAATAAAGAAACAATTTTTGGAATTTTCCAATTTTTTATTAAAAACTCTACTGTTCTATGTTACAAAAAAGTCCATCATACTCTTTCAAGGAATTTAAAACTACAAATATACTCAAAACGATCTTTAAAACTAGAAACTAAAATACAGACACAAAAATGAAAAATTAAGAGTACATAAGTGCTTCTACTCCAGGGGCCTATGGGACATCAGTCGGTCTTACCACAGGCCTTTGTGTAAGATCCCCTCGAAAACGCTCCGGGTCACTCATTATTTGGTGAACAAAGGTCATTACCATAACAAAGAAGGTGGTTCTAGTCATGTCTTGACATTTGTGGAACTTCATGACGATGTAGTTAGCAATTGCTCTAACCCTTTCCCTGATGATACCCTTTTCTTGGAGCAAACACTTGATTTGCTGGGATCTAGCTTCTAGCACCTGGGTGTCATGATACGTTCGATCATGTAGCTGCTGCATATCTTCCTCGAGCTGGGACATTAATGCATAACAATGTTCCCTTTCCACTTTAAAGTTCTTAGTTTTTTTTTGCAACCTCATTTTCACGGGTAGTTAGCTTTTTCTTCAAATTTGTGACTGTTCCCTCATATTTCCTTTTCAACTGCTGTACAAATGCTGCCCTTCCCTCTGCGTTCTTTATCAACTGTTCTCGAGATCTTGCCAGATTACCCTTGGAATTTTCCAAGTCATCTTGATACTTAGATATTTTCCTTCTAAGACCACTTATGTGCCTTTCATCTGTTCGGCTTCTTTCCTGATTCTTATCGGCTATTTTCATTTTGTGGATCTGGGTGCGAAAGGCTTTATTTTCTTGAGCCAGTTTCTTTTTCTCCCCTTCATCAGCAGTGAGTTATACACTGTTGTCAACTTTAAGGTCCCGTATCTGCCCCTCCAATTTGCTTATCTTGGCCCTATATCTTGCCTCTTTCTCCAACCAATCCCATTGCCCCCTTAAATCATCAGTGAATTACTTGACGTGGGGTCTTTTAGCATGCCGTTTGGACTCCTAATGGATATGAAGTCTATTCCCAACACAAGTCATGTAATTAGGCTATATTTTTTCTTTAGATAGATCCTTTACCCGAGTCTTTGGCCCTAGAAATCTATACTCATACCAAATCTGACAAACTTTTCCTTCTGGGAACACAACTTTTGGACCCAATTCCATAACCTGTCAGCTCATATCTTCATCATGTGGGATAATTTGGCACCTGCCTAGTTGCCGCAGCACCCTATGTGGCGCATATGGCTGAATGCTCCGAAGGCCCATTAAGAGAAGATAACACACCTTGGCTGACATATAAATGACTTCAGTAACTGGGAGCCAACCGAATGTCCACTCAATTTTGTTTGAAGTTAAAGAACTCAAATGCACAAAACAAGCCTCTATACCTTCTAGAAATTCACAACCTACCACTCTTTTTTCATATTTTTCAATGCAGTGCAAATCAGTCATGCCGTAGTTCATGTACCCCAAGCGGTGACAAAGATGTTCTTTTATCCAAAGCTGTAGGAGCATGTTACAGCCTTCGAAGAATTTTTCCCCTTCTCAACAAACAGTTAAAGCTCGATAAATCTTCGCTAAGATCATTGGAACAAGGGTGCCATTAGCTTTTTTAGTCATGATATCGGCCATTCCCACAAGACCCAATTCTATGTTCCCATCTTTTCTTGGGCAAATTAAAATAATCAAGAATGCCACTATAAAAGCCAGTTCCCGCCGTGCCTCCCATTTATCTTTTTTTCCTGAATGAATTAGGCCGGTATCTAGCACCTCAAAACCATGGGGATCACCATATTGCTGGTACAAGAAGTAGAATATGCTAAACCCTTCTGATAGATTTCCATCTTGAACCTCCCGACTGATGCTCAGCATGTTTAAAAACATATGAGAAGTCACTGTTCTTGGCGCCACTTGGTACCGACTTCTGAGATTCCCACTAAGACCGGCATAGCCCACTATTTCCTCAAGCGTGACGTTTAGCTCAAAATCAGAAAAAAGGGACACATTATAAGTCGGGTCCCAAAAGGGTATCAAAGCATCGATTACATCTAACCTTAGTTTGATTTTCAGAAGACCAACGAGACCACCCAAAACTTTTACCACAGTATTTTTGTGGACTTTTCCTAAGTCGTTCCACTACATATGGAGCTATAATGGGATTTCCTCAAGAACTGTAAAGGGTTCATTTTCAATTGTGCTCATCCTGCACATTTATTAGAGTAATTGGTTAAAAGATCATGATTTATTTTGAATCAAGAGAAAGCTATCATTTTTTCAAAAAAATTTCATTTCAAAACAAGGAATGCCTTTGCAAATACGGCCCATCAGCACCTCAGGGGAAGAAGAATTTAGGGTTGTGTTTGCTAATTGGCAAAAAATTTGAAAAAGGAACCAAAGGTGGCTATTCTTGCAATAGAGGACTTCCGGCATCCTTTAGGGGACGTTTCAACCATTTAGACATGAACGACATTACCTGACTTATTTATGACAAATCAACAAAGTTTTTTTTGTTCTTTTTTGCAAAATAGAGTTGGACCCGGTGAGGGTTGCCTATGAATCCCACATCTGGTGAGAATCAAACTTGCGTAGTTTGGGCAGTTTTTGACATAATGAAAATAATACCAAATATTTTCTTAAAGCAAAAATTCCTTTTCCTTTTCTCAAAATTTTGGCAGGTTGGTAGTTTTTTGGATACCGGGTTTTTCAAAGACAGGTAATTATCTCTCTCCGCCCTCAAATTGATTTTCTCTTTCCAAATTTTCTCTATTATTCAAAAGCCGGTCAACAAGCAATTCGAAGCAAATAAATGCACAAGTAGCAAATAGAATGCATCATGATGGTCCTTTCATTTTGGGTACACATGTCCTAGACAGACCCAACCCCATGTGTTGAATCTCCAAAGTCTAATGCATGTGATGGAAACAAGCGTTCCTACTAGGGATCCGACATGAGGCTTTGTTATACTAGGTTTAAAAACCTGTTTGTATTGTTCTAGACCTGGCTTACCCGAGCGGATAGCTCGAGCCGAGGGGCAGCGTACCGGGAATATAGAAGCTTCACCGGCTTTGCAACTTGTTCGAAGCTCGTTCTAAAATTGGGATATGACTCTAATAGAAAAGAAGTTACACGAAGTGCACACTTCCCAGATGATTTAGAAGGCTTAGAAAGAGGAGGTTTTCGTAGCGATTTATATACAGTTCAAACAATATCGAAGTGGTAAAAAGCGACAATTAGCACATTAGGCTCAACATGTAAAAATCAAATAATAAATAAAGCCATTTATAACAATTATTCTAAGCTCAAATTCTTGAATTCTGAACCAAATGTTCAGGCTTTTGATCCCTAGCAGAGTCGCCAGAGCTATCACATCTCTTTTTTACCACCCGAGAGGGGATATAAGGGAGTTTTTTCATTAAAGTGACATAAATCAAAATGGGCTTATTTTATTTATTTTTCTTCAGAGACGCCACTTGGAATAGTTTATTTGACGTCCCAAGTCACCGGTTTTATCACGACCTGTTCCATAATAGGTCATGAAGGCGTCCGACGCCGTTGCTAGGTAAGCCAATGCAGAAACATTACTAAATTCTTATGTTACTTTTATCAGAATTAAGTGAAATAAATACTCTAATTTGGATTCAAAACCAAAAACGATAGATGATGTAACATAATTATACAATCCAAAATGTAATTCCACCAATGTGTGTGTGCCAAGACCTGGTATCACAAGTATGGGCATCTTGTAGAATATACAAAGAATATCTCTATCCTACTATCTGAGATAGAGAAAAGATAGCAAAAGCAAAGGAAGACTCCATCCGGCTGCTGAGTGGCATAGGAAGGAAGCAGCTCACCATGGAAGTCCCTGCCACAAGCTCAAGGGCGCACACCAGAACTGGTAACAAGATGAACCTGCCTCAGATCCTATACAATTAAGTACAGAAGTATAGTATGAGTACATAAACAATATATACCCAGTAAGTATCCCATCTAATCTCGAAGAAGTAGAGACGAGAGATCGACTTGATACTTACTAAGGTCAAGATAATATAATAATAATGTGCTATGCCAAACATGGAAGTCTCGAATAAATAACAGGCAATAATGAAAAGCAATAATCATGTTCTTGACCATGTTTCAGTCAGCCCTTTACATTTTCAAATACTTAGCAAGCAAATATGTCATGTCTAAGCTTTAGCATATGTATCATGCGCAATCATGCCGAGTTCAACGGCCCACTCCAACAGAAAATAAACTGTGCACTGCCGAGGGTCGAACGACGCGAACCATAGATGCATCTATTTACACCGAGGCGATCGGTCTGATCCATAAATATCAAGAATACACACGAAGGAACATTTATATACAAATAAATTCTTACAAGGGCTTAACAAGTTCACATGTTCACTTTTATTTCTCCCAAGTCTCTAGCATATCGTAAATGATCATATTAGTAATTTAATATCAAGATAATCACAAATTAGTCATGATGTGGGTCCTAAACTACCCAAGCAATTAATATCATAGTTGCTACGCACGGACTCTCATCACTTGTACGTAAGTAGTCCCCGCATTTCGTAGCAAATTCTCAATTTTTATACCTATGGGGACAATTCCCTCTTACAAGGTTAGAAAGGAGACTCACCTTGCTCCAAAGCGCACTTCCAATATCAAGAACAAGCCCAAGCCCTCAATTTGGAGCCAAACGATCACCAACTAGTTAAATGAAGTAAGAACTAGTCAATATAGGCTTACAACATCGAATTCTAACTATTTAAGCAATTTCCCAACCTTTTTCACTCGTTTCCTAAATTCCGACCCTGGGCCCACGTGTCCGGATTTTGAGATTTTTCGAAGAAAGTTATTCTCTACAACCTAAGGATCAATAATATATGATTTATAGTTCATTTCATAACAAATTTCATGGACAAATCTTAGTTTTATTAAAACCCTAGGTCTAGCTCTAACCATTTGATTCCACCTAGTTTTTAGTGTCTGAGCTACCTAATATACATGTATTTAAACTAATAATGATTGGGAATAACTTACCTTGCTATGCTAAGTGGAAGCCTTCTCTGAAGAGCTTCCAAATCACCCAAAGGAAGAGTGAAAAATGATAAAAATGGTCTTTGAACTCGAATTAAACGAACTTCACTGCCCAGCGATTTTCGCATATGCGGTTAGGGGACTGCACCTGCGAAAGGAGAGCCGCATCTGCAGAACTTGGCAAAAGGGGCTGGGACAGCTTCTGTGGTCTGAAGCCTGCATCTGCGGCTAGGAAGCCACTTCTGCGTTTTTGGCCTGGATTGTCCTTGGCTGCTTCGGCGGAGTCATGACCGCATTTGCGGCCCTAGAACCGCAGATGCGGTTATGATAGAAGCAGGAAACTCAGCCCTTTCTCCAAATTTCTACTTCACACGAGCCTCGTTCGCTTGATGCTCGGGGCTCCCGAGCCCCGCCCGAATATACCGACAAGTCTAAAATCATGAGGCGAACCTACTCGAGCCCTCGGAACACTCAAAACAATGCTAAATCTAGGTATATCTTCGTAAAACAAAAAGAATCAAACTAATGAACTTCAAGTTCTTAATTCTCATCTAACGGGTCAAAACGTTGGATTGACACCAAATTTTACGGGCAAGTCTTAACTGATATTTCGGACCCAGTGCAAGCTTCGGAACAAAATTACGAGCCCGATACCTAGGAAATCAATGATTACTTAGTTTCTTTAATTCTTTAAAATTTCAAATTAACAATTTCAAATAAAAATTTATTACTCGGGCATAGGACCTCGAAATTCAATTCTGGGCATACGCCCAGGTCCCATATTTTCCCACAGACCCTCCGGGACCGTCAAATCATGAGTCCGGGTCCATTTTCCCAAAAAAGTAGACGAAGTCAAACTTGGTCTTTTAAGAGAATCCTAAAGAAATAATTGGACACATTTCACTCAAAAATCTTCCAACTCCCGAACCAACCATCCCCGCAAGTCATAATTAGCTAAAGCAAGCACGAGAAGTTTTATTTAAGGGAACGAGGTTCTAAAAGTCAAAACGACTAGTCGGGTCGTTACATTCTTCACCTCTTAAACAAACGTTCATCCTCGAACCAACGGCGAGACTTTCAAGAGAACCTTCTTGCTAATCATAAATGATACATCACGCGCCTTCTGATCCGCGTAGCTCTTCTGTCTGGACTGTGCTGTGCGAAGCCTCTCCTGAATCAACTTCACCTTATCCAAGGCATCCTGTACCAAATCTGTACCAAGTAACTTAGCCTCACCGGGCTCAAACCACCCGATAGGAGAATGGCAACGCCGACCATATAAAGCCTCATACAGAGCCATCTCTATGCTAGACTGATAGTTGTTGTTGTACACAAACTCTGCTAAAGGCAAGAATTGATCCCACTGCCCTTCAAAGTCAATCACACATGCTCTAAGCATATCCTCTAAAATTTGAAGTGTCCGCTCCGACTTCCCGTCGGTCTAAGGATGGAATGCTATGCTAAGCTCTACATAGGTCCTCAACTCACTTTGAACGGCTCTCCAGAAATGGGAAGTGAATAGAGGGCCTCTATCTGATATGATGGAAACTGGAACACCATGCAATCAGACAATCTCCAAAATATAAATCTGAGTGTACCTCTCCGCTATATAAGTAGTCACCACTGGAATGAAATGAGCCAACTTGTTCAACCTATCCACAATGACCCACACTGAATCAACCTTCCGCATAGTCTGCGGCAACCCAAATACGAAATCCATGGTGATGCGCTCCCACTTCCACTCCAGAATAAGCATCTACTTAAGTAAGCCACCCGACCTCTAGTGCTCATACTTGACCTACTGGCAATTTAAACATCCAGCTACATACTCCATGATATCCTTCTTCATTCTCCGCCACCAATAATGCTGCCTCAAGTCCCGACACATCTTCGTGGCACCCCGATGAATGGAAAACCTCGATCTGTGGGCCTCTTCTAGAATCCTCTCCCTCAGACCATCAACATTAGGAACACATAGATGGCCTTGAAGCCGCAACACACCATCCTCGCTAATAGAAGCCTTCTTGGCACCTCCCTGAAGTACCGTCTCTTTGAGAACTGCCAAATATGGATCATCAAACTACCGAGCCTTGGTCTATCCCAATAACGAAGACTAAGCAACCACACATGCTAGAACTCGGCAAGGCTCTGAAATATCCAACCTCACAAGTCTGTTAGCCAAGGACTGAATGTCCAAAGCTAGTGGCCTCTCCTCTACTGGAATGAATGCCAAACAACCCATACTCCCCGCCTTTCTACTCAAGGCATCCGCGACCACATTTTCCTTGCTCGGATGATAAAGAATGGTAATGTTATAATCCTTTAGTAACTCAAGCCATCTATGCTACCTCAAATTAAGATCCCTCTGCTTGAACAGATGCTGTAAGCTGTGATGATCGATGTATACCTCACATGACACCTCATACAAATAATGCCTCCATATCTTAAGAGCATGAACAATCGCTACCAACTCTAGATCGTGCACATGGTAATTCTTTTCACGAACCTTCAACTGATGCGAAGCATATACGATAACTCGCCCCTCCTGCATCAATACACATCCCAAGCCAACATGTGAAGCATCGCAATATACTGTATACATCCCTGAACCGGAAGGCAACACAAGAACTGGTGTTGTAGTCAAAGCTATCTTGAGCCTCTGGAAGCTCTCCTCACAATCATCGGACCAACGGAATGGAGCGCCCTTCTGGGTCAATCTGTTCAAGGGTGATGCAATAGATGAAAAGCGCTGCATGAACCGCTAATAATAACCCGCTAGCCCTAGGAAACTCCTGATCTCGGTCACTAAAGTAGGACGTGGCCATCTCTGAACTGCCTTAATCTTCTTAGGATCCACCTTAATACCCTCTCCTGACACAACATGCACCAAGAATGCCACTGACTCTAGCCAAAACTCACACTTGGAGAACTTAGCATATAGTTTCTGCTCTTGCAAGGTCTGAAGCACTACTCTCAAATGCTGCTCCTGCTCCCCCAAGCTACGTGAGTATATCAAGATGTCGTCAATGAAGACGATAACAAAGGAATCAATATAAGGCCTGAATACCTTGTTCATCAAATCCATAAATGCCGTTGGGGAATTAGTCAAGCCAAAGGACATCACCAGAAACTGGTAATGGCCATATCTAGTCCGGAATGCAGTCTTGGGAACATCTGAGTCCTTAATCTTCAGTTGATGATACCCTGACCTCAAGTCGATCTTTGAGAACACCCTAGCACCCTACAACTAGTCGAGAAAATCATCAATACGAGGCAACAGATACTTGTTCTTGATGGTGACTTTGTTCAATTGGCGGTAGTCAATGCACATTCTCATAGTCCCATCCTTCTTATTCACAAATAATACTGGCGCACCCCAAGGCAACATACTGGGCCTAAAAAAATGATTTGCTAATAATTCCTCAAGCTTCTCCTTCAACTCCTTAGGGCCATACGATACGGTGGAATAGATATAGGCTGAGTGCCTGGAGCCAAATCAATGCAGAAATCAATATCACGATCCGGAGGCATGCCAGGAAGATTTGAGGGAAAAATATCAGCGAAATCTCGAACTACTAGGACCGAATCAATAGACGGTGACTCTACTGTGGTGTCTCAAATATAAGCTAAGTAAGCCAAACACCCCTTCTCGACCATATACCGAGCCTTTAGGAATGAAATAACCCTGCTAGGCATATCAACTGTGGAACCCTTCCAATCCAACCTCAGCAACCCTGGCATCACTAGTGAAACGGTCTTGGCATGGCAATCTAGGACAGTGTGATATGGAGATAACCAATCCATACCCATGATGACCTCAAAATTGATCATATCAAGCAATAGAAGATCGTCTCTAGTCTCGAAACCACTGAATGTGACCACACAGGACCAGTAGACCCAATCCATGACCACAGAATCACCCACAAGAATGGACACATGAACAAGAGTGCCCAAAGGCTCAGGAGAAATAACCAAAAAACGAGCAAATAGAGATGGTACATACGAATAAATAGACCCTGGATCGAATAATATCGAAGCATCCTTACCACTAATAGAAATAGTACCTACAATGACGGCATCTGAGGCCAATACATCTGGCCTGGCCAGAAGGGCATAGAATCTGGCTGGAGCGCCGGTTGGCTAGCCTCTATCCGACTGAACAGTAGTTGGCTGCCCTCTCCGTGCCTAAACTCCACCTCTAGGACGGCCCCTACCAGCCTGCCCTCTACTCTAGGTGGCTGGGCAGCTGGTGCTGAAATCATGAGCTACTGACATAGCTGTACTGCCTTTCCCCGAAGTTTGGGGTAGTGTCTCCTCATGTGACCAGGGTCTCCACACTCAAAACAACTATGCAGTGCAGTGACCTGCTGCTCAGAGGACTGATCTGAAAACCCGTAGATCCACTGGAGGAAGCCTGGATAGCTGGTGAGCAGTATGAACTCTCCAGTATAGCACTGAAATAAGAACTGGAAGAATCCGGAGTACCTGAATACCCACTGGAGGAACCCTGAATAGCTGGCGGGCAATGAGAACTCTCTAGCATGGGGCTAAAATAGGAGCGCGCTGGAGCACCCCGAGTGGGTAGTGGTGTTGAAACTGGGGGTCTGTTGGGCTGACGCCTCCCAAACTGACCTCTACCCCTAGCCGGGTCGCGTCTGAACTCTCCGGAGAATCTAGCCCTCTTATCCTGCTACATCTGCTCTCTACCCCTCAGACGATAACCCTCAATCCTGCGAGCAATCTCAACCACTAGCTGATACCTTGTACCCATTTCTACCTCTTAGGCCATACCAGATCGGATAGTGGGGTGTAGCACTACAACAAACCTCCATACTCTCTCTGACTCTATGGGAAGTATCATGAGGGCATGGCGAGACAACTCAGAGAACCTCGCCTCATAATCGGTCACTGACATCTAACCCCACTCAAGATGCTCAAACTGATATTGCCGCTCATCCCTCTCAGAGGGTGAAATGTATCGATCCAGGAATAACTGTGTGAACTGACCCCAAGTGAGGGGAGGAGAACCTATTTGCTTGCCAAGGACATAGGACTTCCACCATCTACGGGCCCTGCCCTCCAGCTGAAAAGTAGTGAAGTCAACTCCATATGACTCCAATATCCTCATATTGTGCAGTCTGTCCCTTCACCTATCGATGAAGTCCTGGGCATCCTCATGTCGCTCATGTCCAAATATATAAGGGTGAAGTCTAGTCCATATATCCAATAACTTCTGCGGATTGCCATCCACAGCTGGCCTGGGTTGGGGTGTCACTACAACAACTGGCTGAGCCCCATCTGCGGGTAGTGTACTCGGAGTCTGATGTACTGTAGCTGTATGGCCTGGAGCCTGAGCAATTGGGGTTTGTGATCCCCCCCCCGCCTGTGAAGTAGATGGATCTGCTGGAAATAAACCAGCCTGAGTCATAGTATCCATGAACCGTAGCATTCAGCCTATAACCTCCTAAAATCCCGGTGCTGTCATAAAATTTGTCGGGGTATGCTCAGCTACGGGCACCTCGCCCTGCTCCTTGTTAGTAGGATCCCCTACAAGATCCGCTGGTGGAACCACTGGAATAGTTCTGGGACGCTCTCATCCCCTACTACGGGCCGGTGCCTTTCCCCGGCCTCTAGCAATGAGAGGAGCGGCTCCGCCCGGATCTGGAACATCAGCCGTGCGTGTCCTCACCATCTGTGAGAGAATAGAAGAGGGAAAATTTAGTATATTAACCACTACACAATAGGAAGTGAATGAAGAGTAGTATTTCCTAATACCCTATCTTCTCTCGAAGATAAATACAGACGTCTCCGTACCGATCTACAAGACTCTATTAGATTTGCCCATGACTTGTGATACCTGCGTAAACCTATTGCTCTGATACCATGTTTTCACGACCCATTTCCATAATAGGTCATGAAGGCGCCCGACGCCATTGGTAGGCAAGCCAACGAGGAAACATTACTAAATTCTTATGTTACTTTTATCAAAATTAAGTGAAATAAATAGTCCAATTTTGATTCAAAACCAAAAGCGATAGATGATGTGAGTAACATAGTTATACAACCCAAAACGTAAGTCTACCAATGTGTGTGTGCAAATACCCGGTGTCACAAGTGTGGGAATCTAGTAGAATATACAAAGAATATCTCAATCCTACTGTCTGAGATAAAGAAAAGACAGCAAAAGTAAAGAAGACTCCATCTGGCTACTAAGAAGAATAGGAAGGAAGCATCTCATCGTGGAAGTCCCTGCCACAATCTCAAGGGCGCACACCGGACTGGTAACCAGATGAACCTGCCTCAGATCCTGTACAATTAAGTACAGAAGTATAGTATGAGTATATAAACAATATGTACCCATTAAGTATCCCATCTAATCTCGAAGAAGTAGAGACAAGAGGTCTGTCACACCTCTTTTTTACGGCGCTTACACCCCGGCGAAAGGGATATATATAAAAGCATAAAAAGAGTTTTTCCAATTAAA
>MU717635.1:25400-97477 GCA_026770625.1 Nicotiana glauca | reverse complement strand
ACGCGAGTTATAAAGCTAATTCGAACATCTCAGGATCATAAACAGAATTTAAATCTAAACTATTGCATGCTCTCCTCATTAACAGCTTATGGATTCAAAACTTAACTACTAAGAGTACTTTAACATTTTTTGTATTAGTTTAAGAACGGATGAAAATTTACAAGTGAATCAACTAAATTTTAATGATTTTTAAACCCGTGACCTAAGTGATCATTTTTAACTGATCTACTTAGTATTAACCTATATTAACATCTAAACTAACTACTCTACAGAATCATTAGCTTCAGTCCAGAATTTACACAGTCCNTACCTGGTAAAATTGAGAAGGAAACTCGATGAGTTCTAAGGTTGTAAGGAAGAAGAAGATCAGCAAAAGACAGGATTCCAAGTGATAACAGCAATAAAACCACAATATCACAGCAACAGACTCGAATTCACGATAAAAACCCAATAGCTTCAACCAAACAATGCAGAACAGTAGACGAAAAATACCAGGACTCAAGAGTTCTCCACTCGAATTGCAATTAAACCAATGAAACAGTAGTAGAACACAATTTCTATGTATTTTAGACTTATCAAATTTCTGAAAAAACCTTCTAAATTTCTGAACCCCCTCCCCTATAATTGTGGCCTAAGGAGGCCTATTTATAGAGCAATATGGGAGGGAAATTTGAAATTAATATTCAGATTTCCCACCCCTGCTCTTTCAACTTATTTTTCAGTTTAGTCCACACATTTTAACCGTGAATGCACTAGAACCCCTGCTAGAAGGTTCTAGTGGCATCCACATGGTTCTAATTACCCTTAAATGTCTTTACTACCCTCATTTGCTATTAGTTTCTACTTATTTACCCTTTCACTATACCTAATATACCCTTTATTGTTTGGTTAATTACACAAGAGCCAGGCAGCATTGCCTTTTATACCCCTACCCCTTTTGTTTAATTACAGAATACCATTTTATCCCTTCCCCTTTAACCCCTGTGTTTTACTTTTATTTACCCGACCAACCCTTTAATCAATCAGACCCTTTTTAAAAGGTCAAAGTCAAAATTGGATTACACAAATAGCCACTACTAAACAGTCTTTCAATATAGTCAATTTAAGACTAAGTAACAAAGTCTAAGTTGCAGAAATAACCAATATTTAGACAATCTTACAGATATAGCCATATTACGACTAATTACCCAATTAACCCTTTAATTAATCAGAAATTCAGAAAAGTCAAAAGTCAAAATTGCATCGCAATGATAGCCAGCATTAGACAGTCTTACAGATATAGCTATATTACGATTAAACACTCAATTAACAGGATTCAGAAGAACAAATTGATAATAGGTTGAATCCAATTAACCGAACACTCAATCATGAATTTAGACCTATCAAGTAAGAATTTTAAGTGTGGCTATGAATACAAAACATATGATTTGACTAAAGACTTTATCAGAAAAAAAACCTATAAGCATGCGGTTCCAAAGTACAAAATCAGACAACTACACAGTCACAATCAAGATTTCCTCAATTAAATATAATCAGAAAGTGGCTAAGCATGTAGTAGACTCATATCATATTTAGGAAGGCTATAAACACAAAAAAATAGAGAAAAATCAGAAAGAGACATGCACAGTAGAAAAGTTAAGGGTTCAGGGTACTTAGCTTTTTTTCATTCTTGTTTCTATCTTTTCTTTCTTTCTTTCTTCTATTTTCTTTTTCTTCATTTTTCTTTTATTTTCTTGATTTTCCAGAATCCCTTTCTTGGATTTTTGGACCTTCGAACAGACTCTTTGAGTCTTTTTTGTAAGAACGATCTTTGGAAGAGATGTAGGGGTCTGATGGGGTAGTTTAAGGGTTGGGTGTGTTTGCCGGAGTAGGGTTCTGGCGAAACATTTTTAAATATTCGAAGGGTTTGGGGCTTATTCGAGGAAAACTAATTAGGTAGGGTTGAAGAGGGTGAGGAGACGATCATATGGTGTTAATGGAAAGCACTGGTTCAAATGTGGTGGTCGCCAGAGTAGGGTTCCGGCGATACCTTTTGGTTTATTCGAAGATTTCTAAAGGTTTTCGAGGGAAACCAACGAGATAGGGTGAAAGAGGGGACGGAGGAGATCATGGGGTGTTCGTGGTGGTTTGATCTGAATTGGTAGTGTTCCCTGCCGGTAGGTTTCCGGCGGGTAGTTGAGAGAAACCTAGGGCGGCTAGGGTTTGTGTTTAAAGAGACGAAATGTGTATAATAATGTGTATGTATTGTTTTGTATATTTAAAATCCTTGGATGATCTGGAACCGTTGGATTAAATGTACCAACGGTCCAGATGCAATTATACCCAAAACGACGTCGTGTGAATTAATAAAGCTCTCATCTTCAACCGTTAGATGAATCAGACGAACGGTCTCGATTGTTTCATATGAACGACGTCGTTTCATTTATTAGACGACCGCTATTCCTGGGCCGTCTGATCACATTTTCAACGGTCCAGATTCATCTTCATAAAATAGTGTCGTTTTGATTTTTGTATAGGCACACCAGTTTTTTAATTTTGGGCCTGGTCTTTGTGTTGTCTATTTGTGCCATTGAATTGCCCAATTCATATTATATATTGTATTTTGTATTTGTACTATTTTTTGTATTTTCTTGTATTTTTGTATTATTTTTTTTCTTTTCCTTTTTCTATTTTTTTTTTGTATTTTACTCTTGTATTTTCTTTGTATTTTTCTTTTAATTTTCTGATTTTTCTGAAATTAAAGAGTAATTAATTTCTATTTTTGGTATTTTCTAATTAATACAAAAAATGGTATTTTGTTTTGATTTTCTTTGCTTTATTTTATAAGAATAAAAACAAATCATGGTATTTCCACACAATTATCAACAAGTTTCCACACAAAAATTATTTTTGCATATATTTTTTGGAATAATTTGCTTGGGGCAAAAATCACGTGCTCACACATCCGGGGGCACTGCTTCTAATGTAGGCCATCTTTGGGTACCTCGGAGATCTTATTGGTCTGGATGTAGATTGTCCCTTTTGGACAGTATGAGATGGATCTCTGCTTTTCTTCTGGCGCCTGTTTGATTTCACTACCACTTGTAGTCCATTGTAGTTTGTTTCGGTCTTCAACTGATTGGCGAGGCTCTTCCCTGCTTTCTTTTCCGTCATTTATTTTGTTTTATGTGGGACCGACCGGATAGGCTCAAGCTATCGGGGCCTACTTGTTTGTTTGGAGATCTTGCAACAAATTATTGGGCCTTTGGGATGATAACCTCGGACGAAGGTCATCTTTGGATGCCTTGATGGGTCTTGTTGATTGTGATGTGGACAACTCTTTTAAAAGAGTGTAGGGTTGGCTCCCGCTTGAGGAGTTTGCCTATGCGTGGGGCATTTCCTTGGGGCCTCGTCGAGTTTTGGAGATCGAAATATCCCGGGTATGCCCCTCATGTATGGTATTGGTGCCATGGAGCTCATTGCGGCCCTGCTTCTTGGCGGATGAAGGTTCCAAATATGAAACGCTGCTTGGATCATGGAGATGATTCGTGTGAATTGTCGAGCTTGGTTGTACATTGGAGGATGTTTCTTGGGTCGAGTATTGGCCTGTTGATCTATATCGACGCCATTGGCTTCTTGGAGCTTACATCTGGCAGTGGACTTGCCACTGTCTTTTGCATATAAGAGGTGTAGCTTCGGCCTATTTGTAAGACTTCGCTATTTTTGGGCAGCTGTTCCTCCGTCTCAACATAGGGCTCCCTATCTTCTAAAGAGCAAAAAGCATCTGCATCTCTTTGCTTTATCTTGTTAGTTCTGCTTTAGCTATGGCGACCACTTCGGACCCACTAAGACAAAAGGCGGGGAATGCCGTTCTCGGTTTTGGAGAGTCAAAGGGCTTCGCTCTGGAGAGAGTCGAAGGGCTTCGCTCTGGAGACGACATCCTTGATGAGAGAGGAATGTTTGGAGACAGTGAGGCGATATTGTGGGTGGAGCGAAGGGATGACACTATGGGTGCTTTCCCCTCGTGAAGGCATTGCAGACTCTGTCGATGGGTTTTTGAGTGTGTACTTATAACCTTTTGCATTTGGCCCTCTTGATAAGGTCGTGCTCAACTTTTTCTTGGAGTATCGGGTTACCTTGGCGCAAATTCATTCATATTTTTGGCGGACGGAGCTGATGATGAGATGTTTTGCGAAGGAGGCCGGACTTGAGTTCACACGTAATCATCTCATCAGGCTGTATCGGCCTTTCCACCATCGAGGACTGCTGACCTTGAAGGATCGCTCACGCACGCCCTTCGTTGTTGATGATGATGAAGGTAGAGATCGAGGGTGGACCAGTTGGTTTGTCTGAGTTAGGTCGACCAATGTCATCCCTGTGGAGTTCCTACCATTCCCCAAAGGGTGGAATTACCCGCGTAAGTGTGGCGCTTTGCCGTTCATTCAATTTTTGTTCATAGCAAAAATTGGCCAAGTAATCAATATTATTCCCTTTGTTGCAGCAACTTCGTGGGCGCCAGGCCAAGTTCACGATCTTTCCGGCTGGGTTCGGAGGCTGGTGACCCATTCGTCTTGCGATGAACGCAGGTGGCAAGCTATGTCTCGCATCAGGTGGGGAGCAGATCATCAAGGTATGTGCGTATGTAGCTTTTCTTTTCTGCTGACGTGTTCCTGAGGTGGAATTTTTTCATCTCATCTGCGCTAGATGTGTTATTTTTGTAGATATCGGGAGGTTTCTCGAGGCGAGGCAGTGCTTCCCCAGAGAGGAGTTGGAATTGTCGGCCTCTCAGACGAGAGGCGGTAGCAGCAAGAGGGTTCGGGACCCATCATGCGAAGGAGCTTCTAGTGACACTGGTCGGGCTCGTATTTCTGAGGGAGGGGTGTCACCCGAGTCGGCTGTCCCCGAGTTGCCTATTTCTCGGCAGACTGAGTATGTTGTGCCCGGAGCCAGTTCTCCCGAGGTTGGAGGAGAAGTTTTATCAGGAGTATGCTCTGATTTGGAGAAAACTTGTCATCTTCATTTTGCGGTGAGTTCACGCATAATTCTCTTATACCCTGTGTCTTTCTACCCTCATTGAATCTTTTCCGCGCAGGCCTGTGATAGGATCAAGTCCAATTTCCTTTGTCAAAAGGCCAAATTCAAGAGGGTTCGGGATAAGGGAGAATTCCTTAGGCTTCTTTGTAAGGAGAAAGAAGTTGAGCTACAGCATTGGCGATGTGAGGCGTATCGGGACTCAAACTACGAGAGCTATTTGGTGGAGCAGGTAACTTCCTGCAGTGCGTTCTTTGCTTCCCTTTAATTTTCAAGGCTAACTTCTTCTTGTCGTGTTAGCTGCTGAAAAAGATAGAGGCCGTGGAGCACCTCAAGGGTAAGGTAAACCATACCAGGGCAGCCTGCGAGGAACTAAAGGGCCATGTACGAGCTCTATCTTTGGAGGAGGCGAGTGCTTCAGCCAACATTCCTGCCTTTGAGGCCCATCTCAACTTGTCTCGAAGTAATGGAATGGTTCAAGAGGATATGATCAAGAAACTGGAGTCTGAACTTTCGAAGGTCAGGAACGAGATAGTTAATGCACGGGCACAAGTGGCGCAAAGCTGAACCATGGCGGATCATGAGATGGCAATTTGCATAAAAGATGATGCTGATGCCCAATTCGAGTTAAGGCAAGCCCTTGATCGTGAGAAGAGGGTCGAGGAATATGTTCGTTGCCGATCTCGAAGAGAAGTGTTCGAGGAAGTTGGAGCAAGAGGCTTTATCCTCTCAGAGGAACTGGCCCGAGTAATGGCGGACGAGCATGATGATCGGTCACTCCTCATGGATGTTGTAGAGGATGATCTTGACGGGTTGTATCCTCTTAGCTCAAAATATAGTTCTTACTATTTTTTATCTTGGTCTACGGTGCGCGCAGAGTGTGCCTGCAGATGGAGAATGTTTTTGTCGTATATAACGTAAGGAAAATTTCATAGCGTTATCCTTTTTGTACCTTTTTTTCTATCGTTACTCTTTATCGTATATATTGGTTAGTGGCATCGGTCCCTGAGCCGTGCTACGGCTTGAACTCTGATTAGCCTTCTGGCTTTTTTCCGTCTTTATAAGTAGAGGGTGGTGACCCTATGTGCTCCTAGACCAAAGTGTTCTTGCGGGCGCGTGGCCTGGGGATTTGCCATGACATTTGATAGCATCGTCAGGGCTGTGATTTTAGGCGTATGTTGATTCAATTGCCCTCGGGTTTAGTCTGCAATTTGGGATCCTAACACGGGCTTATTTTACCTTCGAACCTGTTTGGGCTGGCGATGATGATTTTCATTCTCTGCCTTTGGGTGTTTGGAGATTTTCTTGTAGCTAGTCTCCAAGCCAGGAGATAATGGTCTTCGTGCCATGACTCGAGCTGTAGTTAGCCCTTGACCCTTTTGGAGGTTTCGATTGGCGATAGTGCCTTTTGTTTCCCGCCCTTGGGCGTTTGACGGTCTTCTGGATCCAGTCTTCGAGTCGAGTTGCGATTCGAGCTATAATTGACCTTGGAATCTTATTTTGAGCTTTCGGTCAGTGGTGGTGGCCTTTATATTGTTTGGTCATCGAGACCTTTTAGTATGAGGCCCGGAGGTATGCTTATTTAGCGATAGTGGCACTTACGTTGTTTGGCCATAGAGACCTTTTGATATAGGGCCCAAAAACTTGCTTAGCTGGCGACAATGGCACTTACGCTATTTGGTCATAGAGACCTTTCGATATAGGGCCCGGAGGCTTGCTTAGCTAGCGACAATGGCGCTTACGCTATTTGGTCGTAGAGACCTTTTGATATGAGGTCCATAGGCTTTGCTTAGTCTAACTATTTTGGATCCGGTCTCCGAATCGGGTTACGATTCAAGCTCACTTTAATCCTCAAGTTTTAAATTTTCAATTCGATGGTCGTAGAGACCTTTTGGTGTGAAGCGTGTAGGCTTTGCTTAGCCGGCGATAATGGCACTTACGCTGTTTGATGTGAGGTTGGAGGCTTTTGTAAGCTTGGTTTTCCTCTCATTAAGTTCTTATTGATTATTTTGCCTGACCCATCGTCGGTTCTAAAATAACCTCAATTTCAATTCGTAATCGGCGATGTTTTGAGCACCTCGGAAGGTTCATAGCCCATAGATTGAGTAGATCGATGTTTTTTTGGAGCCGACATGGTCAGGACTCATTTTTTGTCTATTTGAGGGAAGCCTGTGTTTTAACCGGTTCTTTCCGAAGTAAATTCGGACTACTTTTTAGCAATAGTCGGGCATCCTCGAGTCGCTTTTTGGGCTGTATCAGTCATTTCGACCGTAGTCGTGTGCATTTTTTCCAGGCCATTTTTTATCTCGAGAAGCAGTTTTTGGCATCCACACTAAGGGTATGCCTTTTAGGGTTTCTTACAAATGCGACGTGCAGCCTAAACTGCGGGATTTTTCATTCCTATTGAGGTCTTACAGTTTATCATGCCTGTTGAGGTCTTACAGTTTATCATGCCTGTTGAGGTCTTACAGTTTATCATACCTGTTGAGGTCTTACAATTTGTGGAGAATAGATCTGGTTTTGTTGAGGTTGCCTGTTAAGGTCTTACAATTTTGGATTTTCAAGTGCGTGGCGATTGGTGACAGCCTCCGAGTCATCGAGTTTCATGAAGACAGCTTCTCGTGAGTTCGGAGATGTTTTCCAGAGGCTTGGTGATCCTGGAGTTTGACCCTGGGGTCATGCAAGTTGTCGAATTACTCATGGTGAGTCTCTGAATATATCGGATCATTTTTAGGCCTGAATACCGCCTTTCGATAGCCTTGGGGCCATATTGTGAGGGCTTTGTGAGCCCGGAACCTCGACCCTGGGATTGCGAGGATGTCGAATTGCATGAGTCTCCGAGCGTTTTGTGACGTATTTGATGTAGAGGTTTTTTGCTAAGGATAAGTCAAAATATTTTTCTTCGAGGCGTCGGATGCTTGGAAAATACTCTTTATTACTTGGCGAAAATATAAGTCGTAAAATAAATGTTGATCATCCGACGTGACTGTATGGTCCCATATTTGGAAAATAGAGAGAGATTGTGGACTTGTTGGGTGCAGTCCTATTAATAATCTTGTTGGCAGAACCTTCTTCCTGATAGAAAACCCGATCGAGGAAAGAATGTCGGGCGACCGTACGGCGACCACGGATCCTCAAATGGGATCCAAAACCACTTAATGCCCCTCAACAGTCGTATTCTTCGTTCGGCCAGGCTGGGCCGAAGACGCGAGTTCTCTTACCCTCTGACCTCGTTTGAGGACGCTAGTTACGGGCGTAAGGCGAGGAATCTCCTTCTGTCGCTTGTAGCCAAATGCTTTGGCTCCGCGTCTATCATGGAGTTTCACACCCTTGGAGGGGTAGGGATGGGTCACGACCCGAGTGACGTATTCGCTGTTGTCTGTACAAAGCGTCTGTATCCTTCATCACCCGACGTGTTAGCCCAAGCTCAGGCAGGCCGCACAAGGGGAGTAATTTGGATGTTGCGGTAGTCCTATTAGCTTTGGCTAGACATTGTCGGCACAAATTTGGCTGATATACCTGTAGTCATTAATATATGTTTTATTTGAAAATGAGCTCGAAGGAAAGAAGGGATTACCAATACGTTAATGCAATGCCGAGGTGAAGCCTCGGTGCCCTTTTTCCTCGAGCGGGAGGAGGTCCTCGGGACTACTCCCCGAGATCGTTCTTTTCTGGCAACGGGCACTTGCATTCTATGTTCTACGGATCTTAGCGGGGTGCCGTCATCCTTTAATGGTTGCAACGATATGTCGTAGCTTTGCCAGCTCTGCTTTGTTCAATTTCCCCTTGTTCGTTGAGCTGGATCGGGTTCGCTTGTTTGGTGATGTTTTGTGGTCACCTCTGTTGGATGGCATAGTCGCTGCTCTCTTAGGTCTGTAACTTCAAATATTTTGTGACTCTCGTGGTAGGCCATGATTTCTTTGGAGGGATTTTGGTCGAAAAGGCCCGAGCCACCCACAGTTCCCAGCTTTAATTATGGTAACCACTACGTTTGGAACTGCAACGTTAAAATCGAACTTTATTGGGTGAGGTCTCCTTGCCGATTGCGTTTCGTTGAATCTGGTATCATTGGGGTTCCTCGAAGGTACCATCTTCGGGCCACCTCCTTGTTGTTGCGAAATGTGTTGTGCCTTGGATCGTTTCTCTCGTTCGTGCTATGTGGACGATGACTCCGTTTGTTCAGTGCCGGCTTCTCTGTCGGGGTCTGACTGGATACGCCAATTTAGTAGAGATCTCTCGAGGGTTACCCGCGGCCCTGACTTGGGTCCGGTGTCGGTTGCTGGTATATGACCAAGCCTTGACCGGATATTCGACTATGCTTCGCTCGAACTGCTCCGGAGATACCGGGTATGTTTTGTTCGGGTTTTGGGTGAAGGCCCATGCCACCCTACTTTTTGGGATAGGGAATGGTCTCGTTTATCTTGTTGGATAGCGGGGAACGACTCCCCATGATATATTATTTCTTCTTCCCCTCCCGGCCTTCGGTGCGTTGAGCTCTTCTGGCATTATTTCAATGGCATTAGCATGTGCTTCCACAGATCGTGACAGTATGGTGAGCGGGATCCCGAAGTCAGATGTCGAACAATGTTGCGCGATGTGATTTCTTTCGGGGGAATTTCTTCAAATCTCTTCATCAGGACGGGTTAGAATTCTCCATTTTAGGGTTCTCTGTTCCTGAATGGGCGTGTGTGAGTGGAGATGCACCTGTGAGGACTGGGGATCCTGTCTTACCCAGGGGATTTTGTTGTTTCTGACTTCCGCGAGTTGAGTCCTGGGATCGTATTTCTGGGAGACAACTTTTGTAGGAATCTCTGCGAGTGTGAGTGGACCTTTTCGATGATGTCCTCTAGCATCCTTACCGTTGCATGATAGGTCGTTGGTTCGTCGTGGCCCGATACCTTGGATATTGGCTCAATTTGAGTAGATATTTTGGGCGCTATCACGCCAAAAGTCTCCGGGCGACTCTGTAGCTGAGAGATAGCCGAATGTTTTTCCTGCAACATTTCAAAAATAACACGAAGATCAACTTCCCGATCTACCGATGCTAGGATTTTTTGGGTTTCCTGTCCATTAGCATGTTGC
Organism: Nicotiana glauca; assembly: GCA_026770625.1. Classification (NCBI taxonomy): domain Eukaryota; kingdom Viridiplantae; phylum Streptophyta; class Magnoliopsida; order Solanales; family Solanaceae; genus Nicotiana; species Nicotiana glauca. The sequence goes on along the minus strand of MU717635.1, from coordinate 87,385 downwards.
GTGCCGTCATCGTAGCGCAAGACTTTGTTACCACGCTGCGCAACACATGAATCCATATTCGCTTGGACCGATAATGCGTTATCGGGGTCTTGCGGTGTTGGGCCAGCCGTTAAGGTGGCCACATTGTTTTCCTCATGATTTGTAGGGTTATTGTCCTCGATTTCCCTTATCGAGTTGACCACTAACCTGAAATCGAAAGGTCTTCGGAAAGAAAAAGTGTGAGAGATATCGTGTGTTTAAGTGACGAAACTAGCAAGAAAATAATCACTATTATTTTTAGCCCCACGGTGGGCGCCAAACAATTTACCGTGAAAATGGTAACAGCAATTAAATTTGTAAATGGGACTCTAAAACTACGTGATATATTCCTGAGCTAGTTTGAGAGGATGCTTAATGTTAAATGTGGAGTAAAACAGTAAAGATCGAGTTGGACGAAACAATAATTGAACCAGTAAGGGATGTTCCCGGGCTTAGGACAAGCCAGTAGATACCTCGGGGTCGGGCCTCGAGCCTACCTCGGGCCTATCGAAGATAACCGTATCGAGGATAATCGGGAAGGGGATAACATATAAGTATGCGCGTACAAGGCTTTATACCGTCAATCTTTAGCTAAATGACAAAGAACGAATGAAGAACAATAAGATGTTAGGGCGACCTACGGGTCGAATAACACATTTAACTTTAGAAGAAAGAGATAGAGAGAGATATTATACTTATTAGTGAAGTGGAGCAACATCAGTGCTTTACAAGATGGGGTGAGTCCCTTTTATATAGGCGAGGGGACTCAATAAAATATGCATATATTCTTTACAAAAGTAGAAAGATATGATGGCCTATCAGGTGTAGCTATGTGCTTCGGAGTCATCTTCCCTTATCCCTGACCCCGAACCCGCTTCTTTTGATTCGGACCTCAATGATTCCGGAGATTGAGAACTCGATCATAGCCTACCACCCTCGGGGTCTCGAGGGAGGCTTCCTGAACTGTCTTGATAGCGAAAATCAAGTCTTCTGACTTTTACCGCGTACAATTATAATTAAGTTCAATTGGTTGATTTTCAGTTCCAATTGATGAGTTACCAACTCCAGAATTCAATTGTTCCCTTGATTATTCCCGATGAACTGCACCTTGACCCAAATTCTGCTTCTTTTCCATTGAGCAAGAATCCACAAGAACTTTATGATAAACTTTCTGTAATTGCGGAATAGAACGATAAATTTGAACAAGATTATCAAGCTCATGAGCTATGATACCATGAAATTGATTGAGAGTTAACAGGGTATGAACCCTAGAGACGAGGAAGAGATAGTAAGAGATGAACTAGAGAGAAGTTAGATAGAGAAATGAGCAGTAGGAAATGAAATCATATTGTTTGTGTATATTAGAAAATCATTTGATTTACATTATATAGGTAGGTATTTAACTAACTAATGGAACCCTAATTTCCATTAATTAACATAGATAGTGAAATGACTATTCTGCCCTTTCTATTTTACACATAAGTTGCCCCTTTCTCAACAAGAACTTATAAAAAGATTATTCGGAAATGCATGAATTATTTTGTTAAGTCTTAAAACTAAAATCACAGATATTCGCTTCGGATCCTAATACTAGTATAATTATAAAAATGAAAGTTTCCATATATATAATCAAGCAAGAATCTTTCATGTTTAGACAAGCAAAATCAACATTGAATCGAGTATTGAGTTCAAAAATCGTACCTTCGAGTGTTTCCCTTCGATTCCCTCTTCAATCCTTCTCAAAAATCTCCAAAATCTCTCAACAATGGTATAAAAAATAGGCTAAAAATCGCGAAGGCACTATTTAATCATTTTGCCCCAGGGATTATTTTCCTTCTTCACAAACGCGGTCAAAGCCTCGCGTTTGCGAAGCACAAAAATCTTTGACCAATCATTCCTCTTTCTCAAACGCGTCTTCCTTCACGCAAACGTGAATCTTCAGCTGATCAAGCCATTTCTACATAAACACGATGCACAAACCCCTGTGATCCTAGATTCTCCACTTTACCCTACGCGAATGCAACTCCTCACACGCGTTCGCGATTTACTAGAAATCAAACCTACACGAACGTGATACCAGACTCGTGAACGTGAAGAACATATTCTTCCTTAGACCTAGATCCTCTTCGCGAATGCGGGACAATCTTAGCGAACGCAAAGAACAAATTCTTCTGCAACAAAAATAGCAAAAATCTGCAACTTTCCAAACCAAGAATTGGTCCGCTAACCAGCCGAAACTCACCCGAGGCCCTGGAGACCTCAACCCAACATGCCAACATATCCCATATCATCATTCAAACTTGTTTCAGCCTCGGAACAATCAAAACAACATCTAAACATCAAATCAACCATGGATTCAAGCCTAAGAACTCCAAAAACTTCTGAATTCCAATTTCGATCAAAAAGTCTATCAAACCTCGTCCAAATGACCTAAAATTTTGCACATGTCACAAACGACACAACAGACCTATTCCAGTTTCTAAAATTCTATTCCGACCCCTATATCAAAATCTCCGCTACTAACCAAAAATGCCAAAATTTTTAATTTCACCAATTCAAGCCTAAATCTACCACGGACCTCCAAAATACATTTTGGACATCATACCAAGTCCAAAATAATCTAACGGAGCTAATTAAAACATAAAATCCAAATTCGAGATCGAATAAAAAATAGTGAAAACTTGATCAAACCTTTCAAATTTTAAGCTGCAAACTAAGAAGTGTTCTTCCAAATTCATTCTAATTATCCTAAAAACAAAAACCGACAATTTACATAAGTCATAATACATTACACAAGGCTAGTCATGCCCGAGAACTAGTGAGCGAAGTGCAAAAGCTCCAAAATGACCGGTCGGGTTGTTACAAAAGTAATATTTATCATCGTTTTAACATGAGATTTTCTAAAAGACATATAAATGGTTATGATTCATTCATGGTGTGAATGTGAAAATATGTGATTTATGAATACATATTCATTCTTGGAAGAATATGAACGTACTAGTGGTAGTAAATATACCACACTCACATCTCGAAAGAGGTTTGAGCTGAAATTAAAAAAATTCAATTATTATGGCATGAATGATCATTGATCACGTACCAATTGTGATTATGCCAAAATATTATGGCAATGTGATCATTATAGGGAAAAAGTAATAGAAGCAACATATCTTGCCTATAATGATTTTGATCATGACCATAATGGTATAACTTTCTCCTTGAAAGAGATATTCACCATATGGATATTGATGAATATATAATAGTACAAAATTAATTGATAGCTCTGGAAGATCCAATTATTACTATTTTGGAGGAATAGAATTGTTATAAATAAGGCATCGTGTTATAGTAAGTCTCCAAGAAACTTACTGAGTTTCTAAAGTATTCGTGAAAGAGGTTGGATATATTTAGACTATAAATAAAAGAAAGATTTAATATCTTCTATTACTACAACTTATAGCTGGGCAATATATATGTGAAAAGTTACCCACTTTATTCTCCAGTTTGTACTACATAAATAAAAGAATGCTACAATAAAGTAAAAACTTATTGATAGAAAAATTTGTATCATAATAAACTTGGAGGTGATTAATAATTACACCCGTCATGGTATAAACTTAAAATTTATTGTCACAACCCGGTTTCCCCACCGTCGGGAGCGTGATGGAGCCTAAATTTTAGAATGCTTGGCAAGCCAAAAAATAAACTAATACACTAACCGTTATCCCGAACAGTAAATAACAGTAATTTAAACCAAACAAAGATAAAGAAGTGCGGAAATTTATAACAATCTAAACACTAATACATTACCTAAAATTTGGTGTCACAATCCACAAACTTCTAAGAGTTACTACAAATACCGGTTTAAAGAAAATACATATGTTCTCGAAATGAAAGAAATAGGGAAACTAAGATAAATGGAAGGGTACTCCAGGGTCTGCAAACGCCAGCAGATCTACCTTGGGTCTCCTCATGGACTGAAGGGAACAACCTAACTCTGATTAATGTGGTTCAGTACCAAAATCTGCACGAAACTGCAGAGTGTAGTATCAATACAACCGACCCCATGTATTGGTAAGTGCTGAGCCTAACCCCAGCGAAGTAGTGACGAGGCTAGGACACGACAATAACATGAACCTGTGCAGTTGAATCATAAACGAGAAAATAACAACGATGAAATTTAGAAGATAATAACGAGAAGGGGGAGAACATGTTGAGGGGAATAGCAAATCATGAAATTAGTATAGTAAAGAAATGCAGTAAATATCATGCTTTGCATCACTGAAAGTAAAAACATGGCAGAAAAGTGCACGTCATAACCCTTTGTGCCTTTACTCTCATTCTCACTATAAGAAACAGTAGAAATGGCACGACATCACCCTTCGTGCATTAACTCTCTAATAACATGGCGCAACGTCACCCTTCGTCCTTTAACTCTCTCATAGCATGGCAAGACATCACCCTTCGTACATTATCTTTCATAGAATATGGCATGACATCACCCTTCGTGCATTATCACTCTCTTACAAAATAATGCACGACATCACCCTTTGTACTTTACACTCTTTCTCACCTAAACAACAAAACAATATCAACCCGGCAAGGGACTTGTCAATAACCAACCTCGTTTAAATTTTTAATTTCACAATATAAATCTCATCCTGAGTCAATACTCAACAAATATCAAATTCCAGGAAAAAATGATAAGATTTGTTTAACATGAAGAACAACCAATTTAAGAATGAACCATACGAATAAAGAATATGTTAGAAATTGTGCTTCCACCAGACTATATAGAGAACCAGGTTTTCTATGTGTTTCCTCTGAAAGTACTGATGGACCAAACTGTATAGGGATCTAGTCCTATATCAGTTTTGTATAGTGCTATGTTTGTGTGAGTCCACCAAATAGCAGAGTACTTGGTCCTTTATCGGGTTTTGCAGTGAATGCCAGTAAAGTTGAATGCAAATAAGGCCGTGGATTTTTACGTGGAAAAATCCCACACAAGAGGATCAAAAAACCACAACCTACACCTGTAGGCTTTTAACTTCACTAACTTGAAATCTCCCAATTACAAGCAACTTTGCATTAACCCTATTGCAAAGACTTCAAATAATTTGGGATGCTCTCATCACAAGTCACTCTATAACTATCCTAGTTACAAAGAATTTGACTAACTTGTAGTATTTCAACCACAAGTCACTTTGTCGCACTACGGTTACAAAGGCTTTTGACTAACTTGTGATGTTTCCACCATAAGCCACTTTGTCACACTACGGTCACAAAGGATTTTGACTAACTTGTAATGTTTCCACCACAAGCCACTTTGTCACCCTACGATTACAAAGGATTTTTCTTATGACTCAACCTAATCAATGCTTCTAAGAAAGCTGGACAGGAGTTACAATGAAGAACACATTACAAAGACTCTACAAACCTAAGGATTTAAAATATCTTCGATCTTGGATCAGGTCCTTGAGGTTGCAACAGCTTTGTTCTTGAGATACGTTCTTGAACACTTGAGAGAATTTTTACTTTTTTCTTATTTTGCAAGTGTTGAGCCTAAATCTTATGCCTTGCATAAGGTTTATACTACACAAGACATCCTTAGTGATGTCCATTCTCAATGGTGATGTCCAATCGAAATAGAAAGTGGCTGCTGCACTGTTTGTTGTATTGTGTGTTGTGCTGTTGCAGGCAGTCACTTTCTGCAATTACTTTCCAGCTGTAGTTGGCTTGTACTTCTGTCAGAGAACCCTAAGGTACCAGGTCCCTGTTGTGTTCCTCTTTTTATAGTTTTGGACAATCTCTCAGCTGCTTTCCAACTGTATAGATGAGTTATACTTTTGTTAGAGACCTCTAAGGGACCAGGTCCCTGTTATGTTCCTCTTTGTGCAGTTGCGGACAATCACTTTTTGTAGTTGTGTTCAAGCTGTATAGTTAACTTGGACTTCTGTCAAGGGATCACCAAGGGATCAGGTTCCTGATCTGGTACTTTTATACACTGTCCATATTGTCTTGAGTTGAGTAACTTGAATCATTGTACTTTAGTTAATTTGAGAATGAGTGGGCGCTGGAAACAGTGCAGTGCGGTAGAATCTTCGTTTTCACTTATGTCCAATTGACTTTGTACTACCGTGAGGAACCCACAAGAGTATCAGGTCCTTGTCTGGGTTCCTACCTTCTGAAGCTTTCCTGAAGTTGTAGCAAGTTCATATTTGGCTGGAATTTGTTAGATTCAGTGTAATCCAAGTGTGTCGGGTTCCCTTTCTGGTTCTTGACATTACGTTTGTTAGATCATCAAAAAATAAGACAAAGGTATTGAAAACCTATAAATTTCCCCCTTTTTGATGATGACGAACTTAGCATTGAATATGAGAAGTTAGAGTTCAGTTAACCAGATTAGATAACAGGATACCACAGGTTCCCCCTGACTTTATGCCCTTACTTACACATGTTTCCTCATATGTTCCCCCTGACTTTTTGCTATAATTCTTGGTCTTTTATCTGGTTCTATACAGAACGTTTATTAGATCATCAAAAGATAGCTTAAAAGACTTTAAGCCCATCAATTTTCCCCTTTTTATGATGACAAACTTTTAACATTGATGAATATTTGACTTAACCAGATAAGGTACCAACAACTGCATATGTTCCCCCTGACTCTATTCTTAACACTGACTATTATTTCCGCCCTGACACTGATATGTTCCCCCTAACACTAACATATGTTCCCCCTGACTCGATTCACTCGATTCTTCCCCCTTTTGGCATCAACAAAAAGGCACAGTCAGACAAAAAGGCATAAAGAAGTCCAACAAAGCTAACTCATGCCACATATGTGCACACAATCATGATAGAAAAGAGAAGGAAAAATGAAAACAAGCATTGTACAAGCAAAAGAAGAGTTGTTTTATTGATAAAAAATAAGATTGTTCAACAGGAGCAGCAATGGTGAAAATCCAACATTCCATCACAAGAAGACAAACAAAAAGAGAAACAACAGCCACAAAATTATCAGAGCAAAAAATAACTAGCCACTGAGAGGATCCTAGGAGGCACTAGAAAAGGGAGGCTTGGAAGAGGAGGCAGCAATGGTTTGAGAGCTAGATTCATGCGGGTAGTTGTAGACAATTGTTATTCAGTCAGTTTCTCCCGCAGATTCTCCACTAGTTACCTAAGTCCAGAACTTGTTTCATACCTTCCATCTCCTAGATTATCGGGAAACCGTGCGACCTCACAAGACTTTTTTTGAGTTAACTCTTCTGCCCAAGGCCACTGTCACTTAGAATGGTCTTCATTGAACCAGGCCCTCCCATAGTTTCCCACTTTTTTGGATATTTCAATAACCTTCCCATTCCTACTTGCAACAACCATGATGTCACCCTCAAACAAATCTTTCTCAGCCATAACCTTTTAAGATCTTTTCACTAGGGAACTAGGCTCCTCCACAGCATCTTTATCAACCTCAATCACTAGAATGTGTTTATCAGTCACAACTTCCCCTTATTTCATCAACCTCTTCTTTTTTTTTTAATACTCTGCTTACTCTTCTGCAAGGCAGACTCAAAAGCCTCTTTCTTCTACAACCACCCGGTTTGTTTCAGCGAAAAGAGAATCAGGTTCTTCAATATATTTTTCTATACGGTGTCATGAACCGGAGACTTAAAAAGCACCAGAGTTCTTTCATCCCCTAAGAATGTATTTTCTTTCCCCTAAGTTTCAGGAACAAAGGAGAAGTAGGGTTTGCAACGCATGGAAGTGAGATTGGAGATGAGGTGACTGGAGAAGAGTAGAGGTGACTAGAGATGAGAAGGAAATTTGTATGTGTACAGTAGTATCAGGGATAATGAAGAAGTGGGTTTTTGGTGATGGTGTTAAGGGAGGAGAAGATGTAAGAGTTATGTTGATGGCAAGAGAAAAAGACAATTATTCATTGGCCATGGTGAGAGAAGTGGTAAAGAGTTCTGAAGGAAAAATTAAAAAGATGCAAAGGAAGACAATGGTTTAGAACTGCTGGTCTGAAAAGTCAGATGATGTGGCAGTTGAATTAATTTTGCTATCCTTTTTTTGAACAGCATGCGATAAATACATTACTACTAACCTACGGTGTAGGAACCAGGTTCCTGACCTATTTTTGTAAAAGGGTTTTTGCAGCTCTCCTCTGAAGTTCAACATTATACCTTTAGCTTCTATGATCATCATGCGTGTTTACCTTCAACGGTATAGATGTGAGTTATGCCTAGTCAAAAAACACTTTAGCGAATTTTACCTTAGTGTGACCATAATAGCCATGTCAGCAGAATCAGGTTCTCAATTAGGTTTAAGTAATCCAGCGCCATCTTGTTTCTCAAAGTGTTCCCTGCTTAGAGATTTGGTAAAGATATTTGCAATCTGATCTTATGTGCAAAAAAATCCTTCAATTGTTGCTTGATCTACAGTAAATGAGCACATCACGAGGAAACTGCAACATATTTCTGCTTTAGTTGAAGGATAGTACAGAACCAGGTTCTGTGTGCCCTAAAATATCAGAATTCTCTTATCATCCTTCAGATGAGACTCCTTAGAATTTGACTGGAACCTTGCACATAATCTCATACTAAATACAATGTCTGGCCTGTTGGCAGTAAGGTAGAGTAGAGATCCAATGATTCCCACACTTCCATATCACACCTTTTCAAGAGTTCTTTGATGCATTTTTGTTGACTGATACATGTTCCCTTTATGGGCTGCTTTATTTGAAAACCCAGGAAGACATTCAGTTCCCCCATCATACTCAATTCAAACTTACTTCCCATGAGTTTAGCAAATTCTTTACGTAATGAGTTAGTTGTAGCTCCAAATATGATATTATCTACATAAATCTGATCAATGAGCAGGTTCCTTCCCTGTTTCTTCAAAGACAATGTATTGTCACTCTTTCCTCTTGTGAAGCAATTTTCCAAGTGAAACTTGGATAGTCTCTCGTACTAGGTTCTAGGGTCCTGCTTCAATACGTAAAGTGAATTATCCAATTTGAATACATGTTCAAGATGTACATGACGTTCAAAATCTTGGAGGTAGCTTGATATGGACTTCTTCCTTAAGAAAATCATTCAGGAAGGCACTCTTCACATCCATTTGGAATAAGGTGAATTCCATATGTGAAGCAAAGGCAATATGGATCCTAATAGCTTCCATGCAAGCTGCCAAAAGTCTCATCATAATCGATCCCTTCATCCTGATTAAATCCTTGGACAGCAAGCCTTACTTTGTTCCTTGTAGCATTTCCATGTTCATCCAGCTCATTCCTGAATACCCACCTGGTCCCTATGATGGTTTTGTCTTAGGGTATAGGTACCAGGTGCCATACCTAGTTTCTTTCAAGTTGATGCAGTTCCTCTTGCATTTCAATAATCCAATCTGCATCCTACAAGTCTTTCTTGATATTTTTGGGTTTTATTTGGGATAGAAATGCTAAGAAGGCTAGGGAATTTCTATTTTTTTATCTTCCAGAATCAAGGGGGTGATTATATTATCAAGTGAATGGAAGCTTTTGTGTTTCCAATTTGGGACTGAGGATTGATTGGTAGAGAAGTGAAAGAAGACGTTGCATTGTCTTCACCTGTCTCCTTTATCTTACTCACCATATCAGCCTTGCTATTTGAAACATCAGATACTTTCCCAGGGGCTAAAAGGTGGTTCATTATTTTTATCATCATTGTTTCCTCTTTTGTCAGAAGTAGGAGTCTTGTTGAATAGCTTATGATCACTTTCTTCCACACATTGTGATCTTTTGCTGCAGCCTTGTAGACTTTGTTTTAAGAGGAATATCCCAAAAGGATTCCTTCATCACTCTTGGTATCAGATTTACTAGGCTGATCCTTTTCATTTGAGAACATAACATTTGTACCCAAATGTTCTTAGGTGAGTCATCTTGGGTTTCCTTCCAGTTAACAACTCATAGGAGGTAGCATTCTGGAGAGGTCTGATCATGCATCTCTTTTCACACCAATTCAGTATTCCCATAGGAATTGCATGCTCCATGTTCTTTGAACTTTGAATTTGACAGACCATCGACCAGACCCTGCTTCATCAATATCTCCAGAAGTTAGGAACTTGTATCCCCCTAATCCTTTATGCCAAGTCTTCGAATCATTGTCAACTGCATTCAAGCAGCTCATATCACTAGGTTTTTCTTCCACATACCTAGAATGTACCCCATCTTTCCATTTTCCAAAGGGTACATCCCTTCCTTGCAGAGCTTTCAGTGAGAGAAAATCCATGGTATTTCCAGTCATGTGCTTTGAGCATCCACTATTTATGATCCGTTGCAGTCCGCTTCTCCCACTATTCCCTGCACATCTAAATTATGAGTTAGATTTAGTAACCCAAACTATTTTGAGTCCCTTGTTATGATAGAAGGGATGTATAAGAGCTTTTCTAGTCCATGTAGGTAGCATTGGTTTCTTGCGAGTGGTGCCTGGTCCCCTGTCAATAGTCACTTTGTTTTTCTGAACAGATTGAGCCCTAGCCTGGCAATTTTCTTTGAAGTGCCTATTGTTCCCACAGTGGGTACACAACCAGTTATCAGGAACTGTGACATACTTGCTGTGGGAGTTGTAAGGAGTTTTCTCCTTCCCTACCTGTTTCCACTATTTTTGAAGTACATGGCAGTGATAGCATCTGAGGACCACGTCCACTTGAGAGATTTCTCAAGGTCATTTTTTACTCTCTTCAGTTCACCTTGAAGCTGCTATTTTTCTCGAGTTCACCATATATCCTAGTTTTAGCAGCTTTCAACTCATTTTCAAACCTAATGTGTTCCTCACATGCTATCTTCTTTCCTTTTCCAGATTTTTCAGGTTTTGACTTAATCTCAAGTTTCACTATTGTTTCCCTTAGATTTGTAATTTCTGCCAAAAGATCATTCTTTTTTTAAAAAAAATTCAATTGTTTTCTTATGGTCAGTAACTACAGCCACTAAGTTGACTCTAGTTTGTTCAGATTCTACTAACTGTAAGGTTAAAAAATCCCTATCCTCCATAAGACTATGAAATGCATTGATTAATACATTAGGTAAAGACATGAGCTTTCTTGGAGAATAGGATTTCAGATTTCTCTAAACATCCCTGAAATTTACCTCTTTGTTGTGATCGTCTTTATCATCATTTGATCGAGCCATTAAAGTAACAGTTGAGTCATATTCAGCTGATCTTTTTCACTTGAAGTTCTTAGAGAATTCTTGCTTTATGAGAGGACAATTTTTCATGAAGTGTCCACCCTTTTCGCACTTGTAACAAAGATCATTGTTCTTTGATCTGTTAGAGTTGTCCCTTTCTAGCACTTCTCCATTTCTTCGCACCATCTTCTGAAACCTTTTATTTAAGTAAGCCATGTAACTGTCTTCCTCAGTCAAATCATTGTTTGCGGCTTTAAGTACCCAATACTTTTCCTTCTTTGGTTTTCTCCTTTCAAGAGTCGGTGGACCAGCCATGAGGATCCTTCCTAGGTGTTAGCCTGATAGGAAGAACCCGCATTGATACCACTTATTAGAAACTGTGCGTCCACCAGACTATATAGAGAACCAGATTCTCTATGTGTTTCCTCTGAAAGTACTAATGAACCAAACCGTATAGGGATCTGGTCTTGTATCAATTTGGTACAGTGCTAAGTTTGTGTGAGTCCACCAAATAGCGGAGTACCTGGTCTTTTATCGGGTTCTGCAGTGAACGCTAGTAAAGCTGAATGTAAATAAGGCCATGGATTTTTACGTAGAAAAATCCAACATAAGGGGATCAAAAAACCACGACCTACTCTTGTAGGCTTTTAACTTCACTAACTTGCAATCTCCCTATTACAAGCCACTTTACAATAACCCTATTGCAAAGACTTTAACTAACCTGTGATGCTCTCATCACAAGCCACTCTATAACTATCCTAGTTACAAAGAATTTGACAAACTTGTGGTATTTAAAATACAAGCCACTTTGTCACACTACGGTCACAAATTCTTTTGACTAACTTGTAATGTTTCCACCACAAGCCACTTTGTCACACTACGGTCACAAAGGATTTTGACTAACTTGTGATGTTTCCACCACAAGCCACTTTGTCACCTTACAATTACAAAGGATTTTTCTTATGACTCAACCTAATCAATGCTTCCAAGAAAGATGGATAGGAGTTACAATGAAAAACACATTACAAAGACTCTACAAACCTAAGGACTTAAAATATATTCGATCTTGGATCAGGTCCTTGAGGTTGAAGCTGCTTTGTTCTTGAGAGAGGTTCTTGAACACTTGAGAGAATATTTTACTTTTCTTTATTTTTCAAGTGTTGAACCTGAATCTTATGCCTTGCATAAGGTTTATACTAAACAAGACATCCTTAGTAATGTCCAATCTCAATGGTGATGTCAAATCGAAATGGAAAGTGGTTGTTGTACTGTCTGCTACACTGTTACAGACAGTCACTTTCTGTAATTGTTTTCCAACTGTAGTTGGCTTGTACATTGGTCAGAGAACCCTAAGGGACCAGGTCCCTATTGTGTTCCTCTTTGTACAGTTGCGGACAGTCACTTTCTGCAGTTGTGTTCTAGCTGTATAGTTGACTTGGACTTCTATCAGGGGAGCACCAAGGGATCAGGTTCTTGATCTGGTACTTTTGTACACTGCTCGGATTGTCTTGAGTTGAGTAACTTGAATCATTGTACTTTAGTTGATCAGAGAATGAGTGGGCAAAATAGTGCAGTGCGGCAGAATCTTCATTTCCAGCTGTGTCCAATTGACTTTGTACTGCCGTGAGGAACCTACAAGAGTATCAGGTCCTTGTTTTGGTTCCTACCTTCTAAAGCTTTCCTAAAGTTGTAGCAAGTTCACATTTGGCTGGAATCCGTTAGATGCAGTGTAATCCAAGTGAGTCGGGTTCCCTATCTGGTTCTTGACATTAATTTTGTTAGATCATCAAAACATAAGACAAAGGTATTTAAAAACCTATCAATATCCCCCTTTTTGATGATGACAAACTTAGCATTGAATATGAGAAGTTAGAGTTCAGAAAACCAGATTGGATAACAGGATACCACAAGTTCCCCTTGACTTTATGCCCTTACTTACACAAGTTTCCCTATATGTTCCCCCTGACTTTTTGCAATCATTCTTGGTCTTTTATCTAGTTCCATACAGAAAGTTTGTTAGATCATCAAAATATAGCTTAAAACACTTTAAGCCCATCAGAATACAATGATCGCAAGTATAAGACTTACTCGCATACTACGACAATGTAATAGGTACTCATGACCTCACCTATACATCGTACTCAACAATCAAACACATAGAAAATAAGGAAAATACCTAATTCCTCAAGCTAAGGTTAGCCACAACACTTATCTCGATTCCACGGCCAAAATCAAGCCTCAATCACTAATTTTCCTCTAGATTCCACCTTCGAACCACTTGTATCTAGTTATAGTAGACATAATAACATCCATTATTGCTAAAGAAATAAATTCCAATACACAATTATGGGTTTCCCCAAAAAGTCAAAAACCGAACTTGTGCCCGTTTGATCAAAGCGATGTTTGGACAAAAACTCAATTACCCATTCACCCCCAACCCCGGATATACAATTGGTTTTGAAATCCGACCACAATTTGAGGTCTAAATCTCTAGTTTCTACCAAAAAATCCCCAATTCAACCATGAAAATCCTAGATTCTAGGTTGAAATCTTGTTATAAGAAGTGAAAGATTGAATGAAAAGAGTTAAGAATCAATTACCTATTATTTGGGGAAGAAATAGTCTTTGGAAAATCGCCTGTTGAGGTTTAGGCTTTGAAAATTTGGGAAATGAATAAAAAATCCCGTCTAAGTCCCTTTTACACAGCTGCAGATGTCGCATTTGCGACCTGAGCTTCGCAATTGCGAAGAACCATCACATATGCGAAGTTCTCCACATTTCTGATGTTTTCGTAATTGCGAAGGTATGTTTGCAATTGCGGAGAAGATCCTTTTGCAAATGCGACACAATGGTCGCATTTGGGAGTACTGCACTACCCAGTTTTACTTCGCAATTGCGAAGACTGCCTGGCCCATCTTTTGATCGCAATTGCGATAAAAGCCTCGCAAAACTGGAACCTACAGGGTTCGCAATTTCGATGCTTGATCTCGCAATTGCGAAATCAGAGGCTTGCAACAGGTTCAGTCATACCAGCAATTTTTCCTAAGTTCCAAAACACTCTGTAGCCTATCCAAAACTCACCCGAGCCCTCCAGGCTCCAAACCAAACATGCATACAAGTCTTAAAACATCAAACGAACTTGCTCGTGCGATCAAATCGCTAAATTAACATCTAAAACTATAGATTCAACACCAAAATACATGAAATCCTTAAGAACACTTTAAATTCCTATTTTCCCAACCGAACGTTAGAATAACGTCAAATCAGTCCCGTTTCTCACAAAATTTCACAGACATGACCTAAATATTATATTAAACTTGTACCGAGGTCTGAAATTAAAATATGGGCCCAACACCAACATGATAAAACATTATGCAATTTCTTTAAATCCATAGATTTTCAGTTTAATAATTTTGAACAAAAATTCATTACTCGGGCCAAGGACCTGGAAATTTGATTCTGGGCATACGCCTAAGTTTCATATTTTACTACGAACCCTTCGGGAATGTCAAAACATGGGTCCGGGTCCGTTCACTCAAAATGTTGACCAAAGTTAACTAAAATCACTTTTAAAGGCAAAAAATATTATATTCTCAAATTTTCACATAAAGGATTTTCCGGAAATGCACCCGGACTGCGCACACAAATCAAGGGGAAGTAAGATGAGGTTTTGAAGGCCTCGAAACCGCAAATTGGGTTCTAAAACACGAGATGACCTTTTGGGTCATCACATTCTCCACCTTTAAAACAAACGTTCGTCTTTGAACGGACATAGAAATACATCTAATCTACGGAAAAGATGGGGATATCTACTTCACATATCGGACTTGGACTCCCAGGTTGCTACCTCAGCAGGCTAACCTTTCCACTTCACCGAACCAAAGGATAACTCTTCGATCTCAACTGATGAACCTACTGGTCTAAAATAGCTACTGGCTTCTCCTCGTAGGTCAAATCCTTGTCCAACTGGACAGTGCTGAAATCCAACATGTGTGATGGATCGCCGTGATACTTCCAAAGCATGGACACATGAAACACTGGATTTATCGTTGATAAGCTTGGTTGCAATGCAGGTATGTAGGCTACCTCTTCAACATGATCAAGAATCTCAAAAGGCCCGATGAACCTAAGGCTTAGCTTTCCCTTCTTCCCAAATCTCATTACACCCTTCATGGGTGACACCCAAAGTAACACACTCTCTCTCCGGCCATGAGTGCCACATCATGAACCTTATGTTCGGCATAACTCTTTTGCCTGGATTGGGCCGTACGAAGCCTATCCTGTATGATCTTAACCTTGTCCAAGGTATCCTACACTAAATCTGTATCCAATAACCGAGCCTCTCACAACTCAAACCATCCAACCGACGATTGACGCTATCTACCATACAACGCCTCATAGGGAGCCATCTGAATGATCGACTGATAACTGTTGTTGTAGGCAAATTCCACTAACGGCAAGAACAGATCCCAAGAACCTCCAAAAAACATAGGCATGGAGCATATCCTCCAAAATATGAATGGTACGCTCGAACTGTCCATTCGTCTGAGAATGAAATGTTGTACTCAACTCGACCTGTATACCCAACTCATGTTGTACTGCCCTCCAGAAATGTGAGCTAAACTCCGTACCGCGATCAAAAATGATAGACACGGGCACACCATGGAGACGAACGATCTCACGAATATAAATCTCCGCCAACCGCTCTGAAGAATAGGAAACTGCCACAAGAATGAAATGAGTTGGCTTGGTCAGCCTATCCACAATAACACATACTGCATCAAACTTCCTCCGAGTCCGTGGGAGTCCAATAACGAAGTTCATAGTGATATGCTCCTACTTCCACTCGAGAATCTCAATATTCTGAAGCAAACTACCAGGTCTCTGATGCTTGTACTTTAGTTGATGCCAATTAAAACACCGAGCTATATATGCAACAATATCGTTTTTCATCCTCCTCCACCAATAATGTTGCAGCAAGTCTTGATACATCTTATTGGCGCCCGGATGAATAGAATACCGGGAACTATGGGCCTCCTCTAGAATCAGCTCACAAAGTCCATCCACATTAGGCACACAAACACGACCATGCATCCTTAAGACTCCATCATCTCCAACTATAACCTGCTTGGCATTTTCGTGCCGCACTCTGTCCCTAAGGACAAGAAAATAAAGATCATCATACTACCGCTCCCTGATATGCTCAAACAAGGAAGACCGAGCGACGGTACATGTTAAAACATGACTAGGCTCAGAAACATCCAATCTCCCGAACTAATTGGCCAAATCCTGAACATCCAATGCAAGCAGTCTCTCACCAACTGAAATATACGCAAGGCTGCCCATATTAGTTGACTTCCTACTCAATGCATCGACCACCACATTGGCCTTCCCGGGGTGATACAAGATACTGATATCATAGTCTTTCAATATCTTCAGCTACCTTCTCTATCTCAAATTGAGATCCTTTTGCTTGAACAAGTACTGGAAACTCTTATGATCCATGAACACCTCACACGACATGACATATAGATAATGCCTCCAAATCTTCAGCACGCGAACGATGGTTGCTAGCTCCAAGTCATGAACTGGATAATTCTTCTCGTGAATCTTCTATTACCGCGAAGCATATGCAATAACCTGGCCACCCTGCATTAGTACAACACCAAGTCCAATACAAGATTCATCACAATATACTGTATATGGCCCTGAACCTGTGGGCAACACCAACACCGACGCCACAGTCAAAGTTGTCTTGAGCTTCTGAAAGCTCACCTCACACTCGTTCGACCACCTGAACGGGGCACCCTTTTGGGTCAATATGGTCATCGGGGATGCTATAAATGAAAACCCCTCTACAAACTAATGGTAATAACCCGCCAAACCCAAGAAACTCCAAATCTCTGCAGCTGATGTGGGCCTAAGTCAGTCCTTGACTGCCTCTATCTTCTTAGGATCCACCTAAATACTCATTGCTGATACAACATGACCCAAGAAAGCAGTGGAATTCATCCAAAACTCACATTTCTAAAACTTAGCATATAACTACTGTCTTTCAAAGTCTGAAGAACGATCCGAAGATGGTGCTCATGCTTTTCTCGACTTTGGGAGTAGATCAAGATATCATCAATAAAAAAATGATGAAGGAATCGAAATAAGTCTTGAACACTGGTTCATCAAATCTATAAATGATGTCGGGGCATTTGTAAACCCAAAAGACAAAACTTGAAACTCATAATGCCTATTCCGAGTACGAAAAGTTATCTTTGGGACATCAGACGCCTTAATCCTCAACTGATGGTAGCGAGACCTCAAATCGATCTTTTAAAACACCTTGTCACCTTGAAGTTGATCAAATAAGTCATCAATCCTCTGCAATGGGTACTTGTTTTTTATGGTGACTTTGTTCAATTGCCTATAGTTTATGCATATCCTCATCGATCCATCATTTTTCTTTACAAACAACATTGGTGCACCCCAAGGCAAGACATTGGGCTTAATGAAGCCTTTATCAAGCAAATCTTGCAACTTCTCCTTCAATTATTTCAACTCTTGCGGTGCCATGCGGTATGGCAGAATAGAAATGGGCCGAGTTTCCGGAGCCAAATCAATGCAAAAGTCAATAGCCCTATCAGGTGGCATCCCTGGCAGGTCTGCATGAAATACCTCTAGAAACTCACGAACAACTGGTACAAAATCCATGGAAGGAACCTCCACACTAGAATTATGAACATAAGCCAAATAAGCCGAACACCCCTTCTCGACCATACGTCGAGCCTTCATATAAGAAATAACACTACTGGTAGAATGACTAGGAGTCCTTCTCCACTCTAACCGAGGAAACCTTAGCAATGTTAAGGTCACGATCTTAGCATGACAATCCAATATAGCGTGATAAGGTGACAGCCAATCCATCCCCAAAATGATATCAAAATTAACCATATCAAGAAGTAGGAGATCTACGCTAGTCTCAAGACCCCCCAATAATAACCACACACGAGTGATAGACATGATTCAAAATAATAGAATCACCCACCGGTGTGGACACAAACATAGGAGCACTCAAAGAATCAGGAGGCACAACCAAATATGATGCTAAGTAAGATGATAGATACGAATACGTAGATCCTGGGACAAATAATAATGAGGCATACCTACTGCAATCTGAACCATACCTGCGATAACTGTATCGGATGCCTCAGCCTCAACCCTAGCTAGGAAAGCATAACATCGAGGTTGGGCCCCACCACTCTGAACTGCATTCCTAGGATGGCCTCCTGCTGGCTGGCCTCCACCTCTAGCGGTCTGACTGGGCTGGCGATGGAACACCTGGTGCCGGGATCATGGCACGAGGACCCTGATGCTGAGAACTGCTTAATGCTCGAGGGAAATACCTAGCAATGTGCCTCGGATCTCCACAAGAATAACAAGGCCGCGGCTGCTAAGACTGTTGACCCTAAAACTGACCTTGACGGCCTGGGTAACCACCTTGAAAACTCTGGAGCGAAGGTGCACTGATAGCAGCTGCTGGTGCACTGTAGGGTAGCTGATCAGAATACTGAATATGAGAGCCACAGACACCTGAGCACCGTGAGAAGCCTGAAGTGCTGAATGGAACAGCTTGGGAGGATGGCCTATACCAAACAAACCCTTGCCTCTAGACGAGAAACCACTGAACCTACCAGAATGATGAGGCCTCTTATTAGACCCCTGACCTCTCCCCTGAGCTAAGACCATCTCAACTCGCCTGGCCATATTGGCCGCATCCTGGAAAGAGATCTCACTTCTAGTCTCCTTAGCCATCTGCAATCTGGTAGGCTGAGCGAGTCCCTCAATAAACTTCCTTACCCTCTCTATCTCTCTCTCTCTCTCTCTCTCTTTCGGTGGGGAGTATATGAAGAGCATGACATGCTAAATCAACAAACCTAGTCTCGTACTGAGGGACAGTCATAGATCCCTACTGAAGATGCTCGAATTGCCTGCGATAGTCCTCTCTCTGAGTGATAGGAAGGAACTTCTTGAGAAATAGTTGAGAGAAATGGTCGCAGGTCAAGGCAGGCTACCCAACTAGTCTAGTTAACACAAAATTATTCCACCATCTCTTGGCGGGCCCTATCATCTGGAATACAGCAGAGTTAACCCTCTTGGTCTCCACTATCCCCATGTTCTGTAACACCTCAAGGCAGCGGTCTGGATAAATCTGTGGGTCCTCAGAAGCTGCCCCACTATAATGAACCTGGAAAAGCTTGGTGACCTTGTCCAACCTCAGCAAATCCTTATAAGACATAGTGGATCCACCAGCATCCTAAGCCATAACAACCGGCAGAGCGACTTCCACTAGCTTAGCTACAGGAGTCTGAAACTGAGGAGCCATCTGCTTCGGAGTGTGGGTACCGGGAGTTTGGGCTCCTCCTCCAGCCTGAGTTGTCCCTGCCGGAACCTCATCACCAAACTCTACCTGAGGTTCCGCTACTGGTGCTGCTGCTTGAGCTTTAGGCTAAGCCCTGCCCCTGTCGCAGCCTATGGCACGGTGCTCTTCGTAGGAGCTGCCACTAGGGGCTCGGGCTACTGATCAGCTGATAAAGTGGTACGTGTTCTCACCATCTACGAAAGAACATGAGTAGAATGTTTCGATTAGCATTGAGAAATCAAATCGTACGACAGAGAAGAATAAAAGTGAGGTTGTTCCTAAACTTTATTGCTTCGAGGGGATAAGAACAGACATCTCCGTACTGATCCCTCAAACTCTACCTATCTTATTCGTGAACTGTGAGACCTAGGAAACCTAGTGCTCTGATACCAACTTGTCACGATCCTGTTTACCCACCGTCAGGATCGTGATGGCGCTTAACTTTTAGAATGCTAGGCAAGCGAACAGATAAAGATTTAATACACTAACTGTTATCCCAAACAGTAAAAATAATAATTTAAACCAAAACAAGGTAAAGAAGTGTGGAAATTTATAACAATCTAAACACTAATGTACGACTGCCCAAAATGCGGTGTCACAATCCACAAACTTCAAAGAGGTACTAAAAATACTGGTTTTAAGAAAATACATCTGTTCTCGAAATGAAAGAAAATAAGGAAACTAAGATAAATGGAAAGGGACTCTAGGGTCTGCAAATGCCGGCAGACCTACCTTGGGTCTCCTGATGGACTGAAGGCAACAACCCAACTTTGATCAATGCAGTTCAGTGCCGAAATCTGCACGAAACTGTAGAGTGTAGTATCAGTAACACCGACCCCATATACTGGTAAGTTT
This sequence comes from Nicotiana glauca, assembly GCA_026770625.1. Classification (NCBI taxonomy): domain Eukaryota; kingdom Viridiplantae; phylum Streptophyta; class Magnoliopsida; order Solanales; family Solanaceae; genus Nicotiana; species Nicotiana glauca. Next base: position 66,944 of record MU717635.1, on the reverse strand, counting down.
TGAGCCTAACCCAAGCGAAGTAGTGACAAGGCTAGAATACGACAATAACATGAACCTGTGTAGTTGAATCATAAACGAGAAAATAACAACGATGAAATTTAGCAGATAATAACGAGAAGGGGAAGAGCATGCTAAGGGGAATAGCAAATCATGAAAATAGCATAGTAAAGAAATGCAGTAAGTATCATGCTTTGCACCAATGAAAGTAACATAGCAAACAAGTACACTGCATCACCCTTTATGATTTTACTCCCATTCTCACTATAAGAAACAGTAAAAACGGCACGGCATCACCCTTCATGCGTTAACTCTCTCATAACATGGCACGACATCACCCTTCGTGCTTTAACTCTCTCATAGCATGGCACGACGTCACCCTTCGTGCATTATCACGCACAGAATATGGCATGACATCACCTTTTGTGCATATCTCTCTTACAAAACATCGCATGACATCACCCTTCGTGCTTTACACTCTTCCTCAAACAATAGAACAATATCAACCCGGCAAAGGACTTGTCAATAACCAAACCTCATTTAAATTTTTAACTTTACAATATAAATCCTAACTTGAGTCAATACTCAACAAATATCAAATTCTATAAAAAAATGATAAGATTTGTTTAACATGACGAATAACCAGTTTAAGTATGAACCGTACGAATAAAGAATACAACGATTACAAGTATAAGACTCACTCGCATACTACGACCCAACAATAGTGTATTAGGTACTCGTGACCTCATCTATGCGTCGTACTCAACAATCAAACACATAGCAAATAAGGAAAATACCTAATTCCTCAAACTAAGGTTAGCCACAACACTTATCTCGATTCCATGGCTAAAATCAAGCCTCAATCACTGATTTTCCTTTAGACTCCACCTTCGAACCACTCTTATCTAGTTATAGTTAACTTAATAACATCCATTATTGCTAAAGAAATAAATTCCAATACACAATTACGTGTTTCCTAACATTTCCCCCAAAAAGTCAAAAACCGACCCCAGGCCCGCTTGATTAAAACGAAGTTCGGACAAAAACTCAATTACTCAATTACCCACTCATTCCCGAGCCTAGATATACAATTGGTTTTGAAATCCGACCTCAATTTGAGGTCTAAATCCCTAGTTTCTACCCAAAAATCCACAATTTAACCATGAAAATCCTATATTCTAGGTTGAGATCCTGTTATAAGAAATGAAAGATTGTATGAAAAGAGTTAAGAATCAATTACCTATGATTTAGGGAAGAACTAGACTTTGGAAAATCGCCTCTTGAGGTTTAGGGTTCGAAAATTTGGGAAATGAATCAAAAATCTCGTCTAAGTCCCTTTTACACAGCTGCAGATATCGCATTTGCGACCTGAGCTTCGCATTATGAAGAAGCATAACAAATGCGAAATTCTCCATATTTCTGATGTTTTCATAATTGCGAAGGTATGTTCGCAATTGCGGAGAAGATCCTCCACAAATGCGATACAATGATCGCATTTACGAGCACTACACTACCCAGTTTTACTTCGCAAATGCGAAGAAGTATTCGCAATTTCGAAGACTGCCTAGCCCAGCTTTTGAATGCAATTGCAATAAAAGCCTCGCAAAAGTGGAACCTGCAGGGTTCGCAATTTCGATGCTTGATCTTGCAATTGCAAGATCAGAGGCCTGCAACAGGTTCAGTCATACCAGCAATTTTTCCTAAGTTCCAAAACACTCCGTAGCCTATCCAAAACTCACCCGAGCCCTCGAGGCTCCAAACTAAATATGCACACAAGTCTTAAAATATCATACGAACTTGCTCGTGTGATCAAATCGCTAAATTAACATTTAAAATAAATATTTAACACCAAAACACATGAAATCCTTAAGAACACTTTAAATTCCTATTTTCACAACCGGACGTCTGAATCACGTCAAATCAGTCCCGTTTCTCACCAAATTTCATAGACATGACGTAAATATTATATTAAACTTGTACCGAGCTCTGGAACAAAAATCGTGCCCAACACCAACATGATAAAACATTATTCAATTTCTTTAAATCCATAAACTTTCAGTTTAACAACTTTTAACAAAAATTCTTTACTCAGGCTAGGGACCTCGGAATTCAAGCCTCAATCACTGATTTTCGTATAGATTCCACCTTCGAACCACTCATATATAGTTATGGTTGACTTAATAACATCCATTATTGCTAAAGAAATAAATTCCAATACACAATTATGGGTTTCCTAATATTTTCCCCAAAAAGTCAAAAACCGACCATGGGCCCGCTTGATTAAAATGAAGTTCGGACAAAAACTCAATTACCCATTCACCCCCGAGCCCAGATATACAATTGGTTTTGAAATCCGACCTTAATTTGAGGTCTAAATCCCTAGTTTCTACCCAAAAATACCAAATTCAACCATGAAAATCCTAGATTCTAGGTTGAAATCTTGTTATAAGAAGTGAAAGATTGAATGAAAAACTGTGAAGAATCAATTACCTATGATTTAGGGAAGAACTAGTCTTTGGAAAATCGCCTATCGAGGTTTAGATTTTGAAAATTTGGGAAATGAATCAAAAATCCTGTCTAAGTCCCTTTTACACAGCTGTAGATGTCGCATTTGCGGCCTGAGCTTCGCAAATGCGAAGAACCATCACAAATGAAAAGTTCTCCACATTTCTGCTGCCTTCACAATTGGGAAGGTATGTTCGGAATTGCGAACAAGATCCTTCGCAAATGCGACACAACGATAGCATTACTGAGCACTGCCCTACCCAGTTTTACTTTACAAATGCGAAGAAGTCTTCGCAATTGCAAACACTGCCTGTCCCAGGTTATGATCGCAATTACGATAAAAGCCTCACAAAAGAAGAACCTGCAGGGTTCGCAATTGGGATGTCTGATCTCGTAATTGCGAGATGAGAAGCCTACAACAGGTCAGTCATACGAGCAATTTTTTCAAAGTTCCAAAACACTCCGTAGCCTATCCACAACTCACCCGAGCTCTCGGGGCTCCAAACCAAACATGCACATAAGTCTTAAAACATCATATGAACTTGCTCGTTCGATCAAATCACTAAATTAACATCTAAATCTACGGATTTAACACCAAAACACATGAAATCCTTAATAGAACTTGAAATTCCTATTTTCACAACTGGACATCTGAATCACGTCAAATCGGTCCTGTTTCTCACAAAATTTCACAAACATGACGTAAATATTATATTAAACCTGTACCAGGCTCCAAAACTAAAATACGGGTCCGATACCAACAAGTTCAAACATTATTCAATTTTTTTAAATCCTTAGATTTTCAGTTTAATAATTTTTAATAAAAAATCATTATTAGGGCTAGGGACCTCGGAATTAGATTCTCGGCATACACGAGTCCCATATTTTACTACCAACCCTCCGGGACCGTCAAAATACGGGGCCCTATGCGTTCTCTAAAAATATTGACCGAAGTCAACTAAAATCACTTTTTTAAAGGTAAAAATTATTATTTTCTTAAGTTTTCACCTAAAGATTTTTCCAAAAATGTACACGAAATGAGCACACAAATTGAGGGGAAATAAGATGATGTTTTGAAGGCCTCGGACTCCCGAATTGGGTTCTAAAACACGAGATGACCTTTTGAGTCATCACTTTATCAATATTAATAATTTATCCAGTTGGCTTAATTGGTTTAGCATATCAAGTTAAGCATGATGTGCAAAAATAAAAGAGAATTCATATGGATGAATATTAAAGAACTAAAAAATTCTTTACGAATTCTCTTACGTTTCTTATTCTCATTAAATAATAGATCAATTAAAATTGAGATTGTATCCCACGAATGCTGGAAATATCAAATGTGAATATGAGCTCATTCACCTGGCATGTATACTACATAAGATACATCTATGAGATGGTTACATTTGCGATTATTATTAACCTGCAACCTGGTATTTGCTAGGTAACTTGCTTAATAATTTAATTTAGAGCATAATTTCTAGATTCTCTATTCAAGATATTTCATCTTGATAAGTTGGTTTACATCGTTGTTGATTTAACAAAATAATTTATTGAGTGACTCTACTTAATAGCTAAATTGTTGCTTATGAGAACAAAGTTATGTATATCAGTTTGATATATGTTATATACAAAAGTATATTACATTCTCCCCTCACAAGTGGTTCAAGATCGTGAATTAAATAATTCCATCTTATTATTATTATTTATGTACGGTGTATATTTTGATTAACACCATAATGCACAAAGATGTATTTTCAAAGTTGTGAAAGTAAGTTTGTAACGACCCGGCCGGTCGTTTTGAGCTCTAACGGGTCGTTCAGAGGTTTGAGACCATGTGTAGCTTCATTTCATATATTACGAATTGTACGTATGATCGGAATTGAAATTCGAGAAGTTCGGTGTGGATTTGAAAAGAGAATTCTCATTTCGGAAGCTTTAAGTTTGAAGAATCTGACTATGGGTTGATTTTGAGCAAACGACCTCGAAATAGAATTTTGATGATTCCAATAACTTCGTATGGTAATTTTGAACTTAGGAGCATGTTTGAATTAGGATTTGGAAGTCCGCAGGACAATTCAGCATATTTTGGCAAAAGTTAGAAAATAGAATATTTATGGAAAGTTTGACCAAGAGTTGACTTTTTGATATTAGGGTCGGAATCCAATTCTAAAAATTGGAACAACTCCACTATGGTATTTGTGACTCGTATGAAAATTTTGAACTCATTCCGGATTGATTTGTTACGTTTCGGCGCAAAATACAGAAGATGGAAGATTTGAAAACTCTTAAATCAATTCAATGCATGATTCGTAATTTCGGCATTGTTTGACGTGGTTTGCATCCTCGAATAAGTTTGTATTGTATTTTGGGATATGTTGGTATGATTGGTTAAGGTTCCGAGGGCCTTGGGAGGATTTCAGAAGGTTAACGGAATGGATTTCAGACAAAAGGAATTGCTGAATTTTTCTGCTGTAAAAGCTGTTTTTGGACAGCAACTGGTGCAATCGCACAGCTGATATTAGGAGTTTATATATCGAAATATATAAGGATTCTGAAAATTATCGAAACACAAAAGTTGTATCTCATTGATTCTAGTTTCTAGAAAGTTAAATCATTCATCATTTGGATATTTTTACATAAAGTTATGATTGATTGAATGAAGGCTAGTAAAGCAGTTTTGCCAGAAATTACTAAGGTATGGAGCCGACTTTAAAAGCTTATATCTCGAAATCTATGAGGAACCTGAAAATTATAAAAACATAAAAATTGTAGCCCTTTGATTCTAATTTCCAGAAAGTTAAACCCTATAACATTTGAACATATTTATAGAAAGTTATGATTGGTTGACTAAAGGCTGGTAGTTATATTTGCCCAAAAATCAGGAAAAGTCGCATTTCACATATGCGACTTGCCTTGGCATAATGATTAAAAACGGGAGTTTGCCATTTTTTGTCATTTTTGAGTTTGAAGTCTCGCATTTGGGCAATTCCAAGGGAGTTTTTTAAGGACTTCGATTTGGGTAAGTAATCTATATCCGAAAGTAATTATATTTCATAAATCCATGTCCATACTCATCAATTATTTCAGATTTAGGTGGAAGAAATTGAGATTTTTTAAAAAAAATTTCAAAAATGAAAATTTAAGATTTGAAAGCCAATCCGACATCGGAATATGATAAATTCCATATGGTTGGACTCGTATTGAGTACGGGATTCGAGACGTCGTTCCCACTTTCAATGTTTTTTTATGAATTTCGGATTTTAATCCGGAAAATTAGTAAATTCATATGTTATTACGATTTGTATTGAGTATTTTGAATTGTTTATGACTAGATTTGAGGCTTTCAGACTCGAATTCGTGAAGCAAATGTTTATTGGAATCTTGAGTTTGCTTGCAGAGCAAGGTAAGTCTCCTTTCTAACACTGTAAGAGGGAATTAACCCCATAAGTGAACTAAATTAATATATGCTTCTATTTGTGGGGGCTACGTATGCACGAGGTGACGAGAGTCCGTACGTAGCTACTAGTTATGCCTATGTTCGGGTAGTTTTAGACTTGCATCATGCTTTGTTGATATTGTTATTGATCAATGTTTATTGTTTGTCTTGAGAGGGAGCGGGATTGAGTTTGCTTATTAAATATTTGAAAGGAGTTGAAATTGAGGAAAGTTGGGATCTTAAAAGTTTCATTTGAACTTTTTGTTTTGAAAAGAACGGAAGAATACTATAATAACTAAGAAATCTATGTGTGACCGCGTTGCAAGTATGATCCGCGAGCGGGGTAATTCCTTAAATATTTGACATCATCGCATGTATGATTCACGAGCAGAATAATAAATACATCTATGATTTGCGCCGTTCGGTCCTCGTCAGTACACAGTTTATATTTATTTTAGATTAGGACGAACGTCCTCGTTGGAATTCGTGTGTGATAATAGAACTGGCCGTTCGTTTTATAATTGGTATAAATTCAGGGTTTGTTTGATCATGTATTGTCACGTCTCCTTTTTACTACCCCGAAAGGGATAGGGGAGTTTTTCCAATTAAAGTAACAATAATCGAAATGGAATTATTTATATTTATTAAGAGTCGCCACTTGGGATAAATTTATAGTGTCCCAAGTCACCGGTTTAAATCTCGAATCGAGGAAGTTTGACTCTTATTAATGGTCTGCGAGCGCAGAAATCCGGGTAAGGAATTATGTTAACCTTGGAGAAGGTGTTAGGCATTCTCGGGTTCTGTGGTTTTAATTGTCAAACGAACTCCAGATCACATTAACTAGTATCCATCTCTACCTTATATATTAATCATGCCCAACTAGAAGACTAATACAATGAAGACTAAATTAATTAAAGAAACATAATACCATTAAATGATTCATTTCCTCTTAATTTATGAGCTCAAAAACCTGCAACCCCACTTAAAGGTTTCTCTGTGTTCGCCTATCACAGCCATTTGTCTATTTGCAAATCTTAAATAAACTCCAACTCAAAAAAGGACCAAATACAAATTAAAAGCAGTATTAAGAACAAACACATTCAAGGCACGAAAAGCATTTACAAAAATAAGGCATGAGATATAATCACAATTGAAATAGTAGACAAGAAAAAGAGTGGACCTTTATTTTGATAGATTTAAACTCGAATTACAGTAGCTTGTCAATTTTAACCTAAATATTTGCCGGCAACTTCAATTAGAACCAACGATTAGATCTCGACTGAACCCCGTACAACATGAGGAAACGGAATTGAGACTTTGTAGCATTTCCGGAAATCTTTTAGGGGGCTGGGTTGGACTTTGGATTGTTTTGAAGCTATTCTTAAGCTGCGTTTTTGTCGCTTTTAGAGCTGATTTTGGGAGGTTTTTCAGCTGGTTTGGTGAAGGAAATGTTGTTGGTTTCAAGGCGATTTCATGGCTGATTTTTTGAAGGTTATAGGCTGGAAAACATAGCTGGTTTTGAATGATTTGTGGATGAACTTAAGGTCTGTATTTTTGGTTGCGTTTTGGGGTTGTTCAGGGGATGGTTTTGAGCTGATTTTCAGGGTCATTGCTGGGTGTTTGTGATGATGCAAAGCTGATTTTGAGGGTTTTACATAGTATTTTAAGGGTAGTTTAATGGAGGTTTACGAGGTGATTTTTGGGAGTAGAAGATTATGGCTCCTTTCTTCCTTAAAGAAGAAAACTTAAAAAACAAAGATGCGTGCTAGCCTCTTTCAATCTATCTCTCTATGCGTTCTTAGTTTTCCAGATCTCATTTTTAGCCTCTTTTTTCATTTTTTTTTAGCTTTCCTTTCTCTGTTTCTGTCCGGTTCTTTTTTGTGTCTAGATTTTGGTGTTGTGACCAAGAAAATGAAGAAGGCTGCCACAAGACTAGGATTCTTAGGGTTTTGTATATATTTTTTTAGCTAGGTCTAATGTCTCCATTTATGGGAAGGGTTCTAGGGTTAAGGATGGGATAATAGGCTAAAATTATTCGGGCTAAGGGTAATTGGGTTTGGATTTAGGAAATTGGGTTGGACCATATTTTTTGGGGTTGAATTTAGGCTTAGAAGACCAAATAATGCAATGTATCTATAAAGTGTAAAAATCACTCTTAATTAAAATAAACTAATATAAAACTAAATACTAAAAGCGAAATTAATTTTTTTGTATTTTCGACTTTTATGAAAGGTAGATAAATTAAAAGTAACAAGATGAAATATCAATTACCTAAATAAAAGAAATATATTTTTTTTTTGGTATTTTTCATTTTTATAACAAAAATAAAGCAAAAGAGTCAAAATTATTTTAAGTATATATATTAGACCTAAACTAAATGTAACGACCCAACCAGTTATTTTGAGCCCTAGCGTGCACTTTGAGACCATGAACAGCTTCACTTCAGGTATTATGACTTGTGTGCATGGTCGGAATTGAATTCTTGGAAGTTCGAAGTTGATTTGGAAAGAAAATTCTCATTTTAGAAGCTCTAAGTTGAAAGAATTGACTAATATTGGATTTTTGAGTAAACAACCTCGGAACCAGGATTCGAAGGTTCCAGCAAGTTCGTATGATGATTTCGAACTTGGCCGTATATACGGATCGGGTTTGGAAGGCCCGGGAATACTTCAGCACCTATTGTGGAAGTTAGCATTTTTGGAAGAATTTCATAAGTTTGGGTTGAAGTGCGTTTCAGTGTTATCCATATCTGTTTGGGATCCTGAGTCAGGGAATAGCTCTGTATGGTGATTCTGGTATTGGGAGTGCGATCGAAAGTGAATTCGGAGGTCCGTAGGTCATTTTGGAGTCATTTGGCTAAAGATAGAAATTTGAAGGTTTTTGAGAAATTTAATCGAAAGTAGACTTTTTGATATCGGGGTCAGAATCCGATTCTAGAAGTTGAAGTAGATCCGTAATGTCGAATATGACTTGTATACAAAATTTGATGTCAATCCGACGTGATTTGATAGGTCTCGGCATCGAATGTAGAAGTTTGAAATTCTAAAGTTCATTAAGCTTGGATTAGAGGACGATTCGTGATTTTAGCATTGTTTGATATGAGTTGAGACCTCGAGCAAGTCCATAATGTATTTTGGGACTGGTTGGTATGATCGAACGGGGTCCCGGGGGCCTCGGGCCGATTCTAGATGGTTAACAGATCAATTTTGGAAATTTGATGAAGGATTGAAGCAGCTGGTATCTGGTGTAACCACACCTGCGAGGTTTTGGCCGCAGGTGCGGAGACGCAGAAGCGACCATGAGGGTCACAAATGCGACTTTGGCTGAGAGTGCTGGGACCGCAGATACAGTTGCTCAGCCGCAGAAGCGGGACCGCACTTGCGGTGAAGGAGGCACAGATGCGAAGTGGAGGGGCTAGAAGAGTATCGTAGAAGCGGGCCATGTGCCGCACCTGCAGAATCACAGAAGCAGTCAAGTGACCGCAAGTGCGGAAGTGCTAGAGGTAGTGAGCTCTTTAAAAATCGGGATTTGGCCCATTATCCTTCATTTTTCTTCTTGGTTGGGAGATCTTGGAGCCTTTGGAGAGGGGGAATTCATTATCAAACATGAGGTAAGCTAATTTTACCCCTTGTGAGTTAAATACATGGTATTATTACGGATTAAAGTATGGAAATTTGTAGAAACTTGGGGTTTGAGAAAAAACCTAGAAAATTCGTATTCTTGCATTTTGACCACGATTTTGGGTAAGAAATTGAGAGTAAATTATATATTTGAGTTCGTGAGGTTATGGGCAAACTTTATCTTCGAAAAATTCGAAATCCGGGCACGTGGACCCGAGGGCATTTTTGTTAACTTTTCGATCGTGGATAAGAATTGTTATAAATTGGATTATAATGAGTAATTGATCACATATTAACGGATTAACATAATTATTGGCTAGTTTTGGAGCGTTATGCATCAATTTAAGTCTTCGGAAGGGCGTGGAATGCCGGTTATGGAACTTCGGAGCAAGGTGAGTCTCCTTTCTAACCTTGTAAGAGGGAATTATCCTCACAGGTGAGTTAATTGGTTATGTGCTCCTATCGTGGTAACAACGTATACATGAGGTGACGAGAGTCCATGCGTAGCTACTATTATGCTTAAGTCCGGATAGTTTAGGGTCCAAAGCATGCTTGCTTGTAATACTTGCAACCTTGTTGACAAACTAAAAATGATTAAAACATATCGAACGTGTAAATGAATTTCTAAAAGGCTTGATATCATTTCTTGACTATTAAAAAAGAAACTTGCCTTTTCCTAAATATTTTCTTCTTGATGAATTATTGATTTGACTGTTTGAATGTGTTTATCCATTGTGGAACGGGCCGAATGCCTCGGCAGATTAAATACATGCATCTATGGTTCACGCCATTCGACCCTCTGGCAGTGCACAGTTTAAATACTTATTGGATCGGGCCGTACGACCTCGGCATAATTTACGCATGCTTGTATTGCTTGCCTTGAGATTTATAGATGTTGATATCCATTCTCCCTATCTTGAGTTTAATGTATAAATAATGGAAAGGAATTTAGAAATTTCCTATAACAGAAAGAATTGCTTAGTTGGTTATCCTAATGAGTTGTAACCATGTGTAAAAAAAATCTTTTGAATTATCATATTATTGGCGTACCATTATTGAACCACTAGCAAGTGTCGAAGTCGACCTCTCGTCTCTACTTCTTCGAGATTAGACGGGATACTTGCTGAAGACACATTGTTTTCGTACTCATGTTACACTTGTTGTGTATTTTTTTTTTGCATAGACACATGCATCTCTAATGACCTAGTGGACGTAGTAACAAGGTTAACACGGAGGCTTGGATGAGCTGCACTTCTCAATACGACCCGCAGCCAGCAGAGTCTCTTTCAGATTATTGTATTTATTTCTGTCCAATTTGTATTTCGGACGGTTGTTGTATTATATTGTTTCCTAAAAATAGCTCATGCACGTGTGAAACCTGGTTCTGGGATTATTACGGAATTTTCCAATTTTAATAATTGTTAAAGAAATCATTATTATTTCCACAAATCTCATTATTTATTGTTCAACGTATAAAAGAAAAAAATTTCAATATATGCTAAAATGAGAATTTAATCAACTTCTCGGTGTTGGCTGGCCTGACAGTGGTGTCGGCGCCATCATGACCCTTAGTGGATTTTAGGTCGTGACACTATATATTTAAATGCTAAAATATGTTAAATCTTGGGGAGGGTCAAAAATTGAATGTATGCAACTGTCCCTTATTTAGGGAGAACAAAAAACTAAGAGAAAGGAGAATTTAACCGGGTCCTGGTATCTAAGCTGGCTACATATCCTTTGCAATAAACGAATCAGGCCATGTGTAGTTCAGAAGTAGGAACAATGATGGACTACACCGAGGTGGAGAGCCGAGTGAGGTTTCATCGAGGTTCTGGTCTGCGGTCCTATTTTTACATCAAAAATAAAAATTAAAAAGACTAACTAAACCTATCAGTTATGAGTTACAAGATTCCTATCTATGAATCTTCTGAAGCTTGATCTTGAGTTTTGAATGGTTCTTCATGCGGACTTTAGATTTAAACCTTGACGCTTGCTAGCTACAGGTGCTAGTTCATTCTTCTTCACCTTTTGGATCAAGATCGGACATGTAGCGCTCATGACCACAACCACATCTTGAGCAGTTCACATCTTTTTTCTGCTTCTGCATTTTGGATTCACTTTTTCTTTTCTTTTTTTTTTTCTTTTTTTAGATTGAGACTACTTCTGTTGGTCATCTCGGATTGTTGACTCGCATTCTTGCCGCGAGCTTTTGCTACTTCTAACTTGAAATGAATTCTAAAATAACGTCCCTTATTCTCCACGTGGGCATCTGCTACTGACCTGAAACTTGAAATAATTTCTAAATGAATTCCCTTGTCGTCCAGGTAGGCGCCTGCTACTACAACAAAACAGACAAAACAGAAGAAACTTTTGTGCCTCAGTTTGGTACCGGAAACATCTGTGAGTGTTAATCGAATCGTGTTATCCAAAAGCGTTCTATAAATTTAAAAGCTAAATCCCGTTATCCAGGAGGGTCCTGTAAACTAAAATGAAATATCATCTTAAGAGTGAAAATTTGAAAGCTAAATTCTTTTTCCTAAAGGTAAAACTTACGCTAAATATCATTGTCTATGAGTGTCCTAAAAACTTAAAACTACATCCCATTATTCCGGAGGGTCCTGAAAAATTTTAAAATTAAATCCCATGATCCAGGAGAATCCTAAAAACTTGAAACTAAATCTCATTATCCAAGAGGGTCCTGAAAAAGTTTTACAATTATATTCCATTATCTAGGAGGGTCCTGATTTCAAGACAACTAGAGATTGATAACTTAAGTAAACTAAAATTGACCCCTTCTCTTATTTTCTTTTTTTCAAATCCAGACTTCCCTTTTTTTTCAAATTATCCTAGGAAAAAATTTGTCAGACTAGGTTTTCTTTCTTAGGAGAAAGATTTATCAGACTATGATTTTGATCCTAGGAGAAAGTTCATCTCACTAGGTCCCCCTTTTTTTGTGGTATCTTAGGAGAAAGATTCATCCGACTAAGACGTTTATCCAAGGAGAAAAATTATCGGACAAAGTTTTCTATCTTAGAGAAAGATTCTTTAGACTAAGATTTCTATCCTAGGAGAAAGTTCATCAGACTAGGTTTAAGACGTTTATCCTAGGAGAAAGATTCATCATACTAGATTTTTTTGTTATCTCAGGAGACAGATTCATCAGACATAAGATTTCTATCCTAGGAGAAAGTTCATCAGACTAGGTCTTCAATCTTAGGAGAAAAATTCATTAGGCTAAGATTTTGATCCTATGAGAAAATTTATCAGACTAGGTCCCTTTTTTTGTTATTTTAGGAGAAAGATTCATCAGACTAAGATTTCGATCCTAGGAGAAATTTATCAGACTAGGTCCCTTTTTTTGCTATCTTAGGAGAAAGATTTATCAGACTAAGTCCCTTTTTGTTATCTTAGGAGAAAGATTCATCAGACTACATTTTCTTATCTCAGGAGAAAAATTTATCAGACTAGATTTTTACTGGGAGAAAAATCCATCAGACTAGGACTTTTATCCTATGAGGAAAAAATATGAAGATCAATGGTAAAATTTTATGCATAATAGCAAGAAAAATAAAGGCAAAGATTTGAGAAACTTCCCTTTGTCGACTCTTCTTTTCTTTGCTTTTTTCCCTTTTTTTTAACCACTTTCTTTTCACTAATTTGTTCATATTCAAAAAAAGAAAATTTTGTCAGTTTTTAAAAACTGGTGGTCGGTTTGGGGCCTTGAGTCTTGAGTAGCTTGGCTTTTGCTCAATCAGCTTGAGTCGATTTCAAGAGACCTTTTCTCTGCTTCAACCCTAATTGTTTCGCAGCCAGTACCATTTGTATTTGTAGCTCAATCATCCATCGCAACTGGAGATCTTTTCTTGTTGACCTTTTCTGATATCTTGAATGTCTTCGTGCTTTTGAGAAATTTGTTGTTAGAGAGAATCGCCAGTTATTTTTGTTTGCACCAAGTAGGTTAACAAGAGTCTTTTAGAGGAGCCTTTGCTTGAATCCTCAAGGCACGTTGACCGTAACAACCGAGTGTGCTGGCCAAATTTACTTTGTGCAACTGTAAAGTTGGTAGCAGATTTTAAATCTTTTCTTGCTTGTTTTGAGAAGGATTGACTCAGAGTGAAGGACATAATGATGCAAAGAAGCAACATTAACAAGAAATACACCTGTTAGGAAGGACACGAGAAAAGGCTTTTTTTTTCTTCAATAACTAGCCTTAATGATCATGACATGCATTTTGGACTTAACGGTCGATCTACCAAACTAATCCAATCTTTCCTTTTACCATTCTTATGACCTTTGAAGTCGGGCTTGTTCGCGCCAATTCTTTGCATCAATTTCATGTCTCACTTTCGACTAGTGGTGCCTCGAGAGATTTTCACCAACAAGACTCTTTCATTTATTCATCTCTGTTTACCGTCATCTTACAGTGCCCGCGAGGGTTTTCACTAATAAGACTCTCTCATTTTTATTTTTTTTCTATTTCTTTCCCTCTTTTTTTGTGAGCAACTCGACAGGGTTCTATGTCGTGTGACAACTATTGCTCGTTGCATGCATCTCTTGGAATTCTTGAAGGCTAATCAGGAGGTCTTTATTTGGAAGGTTTTTGGATAGGGTTGGAAAGAAAGGACGGCATGAAGGCTCAAAATAAACTCAAATGATGAGTTATACACTTACAACTCTTGGAATCGACTCTTTCAAAAGTGAAATAAAATCTCTGCCCCAGTTTCAGATACTGAGGATTTTTTGGAATTTTTTTCTTTCTTTTTCTTCGAATTCTTATTTGATTGGACCGAACCGTGAGGCTGTCTACATATTCTTTCTTTTAAGGAATCAAGCTGAATGTAGTTCAAACATATGACCTAAACTATTTTTCATCTTTCTTTCCGTTTTTTTCTCTTTTTTCTATCTTATTTGTTTCTTTTTGTTTTCAAAACAAGTTGCCCCTGCTTCTATTTTTTAAGAAGATGGACCTTTGACAGTTCCTTTCTTCTTTTCTTTTCTTTTTCACTTAGAACTTTCTAAAAGTTGTCTTAGTTTGTGCTCTTGGGGCATGTGCTTTTATTGTTATTTTATTTTTTTCATTTTTTTTACTTTTGACTCTAAACTTGATTCCAAAAGAGGGTTATCAAAGAAAATAACACACACTAAAAGGTTATAAAGTGTTTGGGTAGCAGAAAAAGGGCCTCCCAACCTCGAGAAAGTCAAATATAGTATCCTTTCGCGATCACATCATTGATGAACATGCCTGTCTTCTTGGGTCTTTTTCAATGTAAAGGTGTATGAGCAATACTTTCCTCATTGTGAATGACCCTTTTCAATTTGGGTGACTTTTTTTGGATTTTGTATTGATGTAGAAGATGAATTTATACACTAAATGATCCATTTCAAGTTTTCTGGAATACACCTTCTATTGAAAAATGCTTTATGTCTCTTAATACTAAACAAACTTCGGCCCGTTTGATTATCCTTAAGCCCGATCTTCTCAAATGATTCAAAAGGTAGAGATCCTTAACTTCCATGAGCATGACTTCTTTGGTTACATGTAAACTTAGCTCATGCTTATTTTCCAAATATTTCACGTGTATATTCTTCTTCAAAAGTGTCTCTTTTTCTCTTATGCAATTCAAGACTAAATCAGTTTTCTAATATCTAGCCGAAAATTCCGCATGCATGTCATGTCACTAGAGCTAACGTGAAAAGAACTCTTCAGAAAATGGAGACAAAATGACTGACTGCTTTTTATTGAATAAAGATAGCAGGGTCCGATAATACAAAATAAGAAGAAAAGACGACAAATATAAAACTACCATGGCTGAAGGAGGAGTGACTTTCCAGTTACTAAGCGTCATCTTAGCCACACATTCGCACATCAGCATTACTACGACTTTTTACCATATTGATTGTTTTGGATTCAACATTCAAATTTTGACAATCATCCCGAGCCACCCATGTCTTATTGCTCAAATATGGTAAAGCCAACCCCACATTTGCCTCCATTTTTAATTTTTCACCGCCAACTTGCCTACTTGCCCTTTTGTGACCTTGGATGAACAACAATGGTGCTTGTTCCATTGATTGAGAAGATGTTTTTATTTTCGAGAGATCTTGGATTGTTTATATGACTTGCCATTGCAAACCAACAAACCGACCACCTTTGACTAGCTTTTATTTTAAAACAACAGGCATGTTAGAATAAACACTCTCTTTCTTTTTTCCTTTTTTTCTCTTTTCTCTTTTTTTTTCTTTTTTCCTTTCTCTTTTTTCTTTGGTTTTTCTTTTTTTTTTTCTTTTTTTTGTTATACTTTTTCCTGTTTTTTTATAACCATTTTATCGAACCTGATGTGGGTTGCCTACGTATTATGTGGGAACATGAATCTGATCTTGCGTAGTTCGAAAAGATTAGGAATAAAGAAAATAAACTAAATCTTTTTTTTTCAAGTGTTTTTTTACTTGTGTTTTTTATTTTTATTTTTTATTTTTGAAAGAAAGACTTATAAAGAAGAAAGTAAATATTTTTTTATTTTAGTTCTTTTTTTTTGGAATTTTGAAAGAAAAACTTCTAAAGAAGAAAGAAAATATTTTTAGATTTTTTGGAATTTTATGTTTTAATTATGAAAGAAAGAGTTCTAAAGAAAATATTTTTTGAATCTTGACTTTTCTTTTTAATTTTCGAAAGAAAAAACTTCTAAAGAAGAATGATTTTTTTTGTGTGTTTTAGAAGAAATTAAAAGAAAATATTTTTGATTTTTTTTAAAAAAAATTGGGGTCTCCAAGAAAGACATTTCTAAAGAGGAAGGAAAGGAAAATATTTTTGAATTTTTAAAAATTATGGTCTAAAAGAAAGACTTTCTAAAGAAGGAAGTAAAGAAAAATATTTCTGTATTTATTTTTGAAAAATGGGGGCCGGAACCGATGAGGTTTGTCTACGTATCTCACATCCGATGAGAATCAGACCCGCATAGTTCGTCCAGTTTTGACGCAACAGGAAAATATAACTTATTTTGAAATGACTTTTCCTCCTTTTTTAAAAAAAAATTTCAGCAGAGTTTTAGGATAATTCAAATACTTACCTCTCACTCTTGATTTTTTTTTCAATTTTCTTTTTTTCTTCTTTTTTTTCATTTCTTTTCCCTATTATAGAAGCCAGTCAACATGCAGGCTGAAACAGACAGATACACAAGTGGCACGGAAGATGTGTACGCCACAAAATCAGAAGACTTATTTTTTGTTATCAAGACATTTTGGAAGCCCTCCCCAAGACCCCAAGGTTGGAAGGCCACGATCGAGTTCTCGGCCTCAGGGCTCGTCGAGGTCCACCTCGAAGGAAGCAAGGTCCGAAGCCGGGATAATAGAGGAAGTCTACTAGGCACATGGCTACACCTGACAAATCTGACCTACCTAGAGCCTACTGTGAGGTCTTGCGTCAAGCTGTCCCATCTTTGGAATGATGTTGCTCAACTTCTCTACAATGCAATAATCTCTCTCTCTCTCTCTCTCTCTCTCTCTCTCTCTCTCTCTTTCTTCTAAGATATTTGTCTTCATTGACCTCGAGGTCGCTTTAGCAATTTATTATTTCTTCATTTGTTTTTCATTATTTGGCTCAAGATTAGCAGTATAGAGCCTCAGTTATCTATATCTTTGCTCGTTATACCCTTCCCGAATATCCTCGATAAGCTCGAGATAGGCTCGAGGCTCAGCCCCGAGGTACCCACCGGCCTGCTTTGCGCCCGGGGAACGTCCCCTTACTGGTTTGATCATTGCTCTGGTTAACTCGATCTTTGTTATTCTACTTCGCATTTTAGCACTAACAACCCTCACAAACTAGCTCGGGAATAGATTATGTATTTTTAGAATCCCATTTACAAATCTAATTGTCCTTACCATTTTCACGGTAAACAAGATGCATCAAGATGGTTTTTAATTTGGGTACACCTGTCCTAGGCGGACCCAACCCCTATGTTGAATCCCCAAAGTCAAATGCACGTAATGCAAACAAGCATTCCTACTAGGGATCCGGCATGAGGCTATGTTATTCTAGGTTTAAAACCTAGGTGTATTGTTCGAGACCTAGCTTACCCGAGCGGACAACTCGAGCCGGGGGGCAACGTACCGGTAACCAAAAGGACATTCGGCTTTGTAAGTTATCCGATCCTCATTCTAAATTAGGGTATGACACTAACAGAAAAGAATTCACGCCAGCGTGCACTTCCCAGTAGATTAGAAGAGGGGGGTTTCGCAGCAGTTTATATATGGTTCAAATAATATCAAAGCTGTAAAAATCGGCATTTAGCACATTAGGCTCAAACAAGTAAAAATAATATTGTAAACAAAGCCAACTATAATAATTATTCTAAACTCAAATTCTGAACCCTGAACCAGAAGTTCTAGGTTCTTATTCCCCAGCAGAGTCGCCAGAGCTGTCACACATCCTTTTTACTACACCGAAAGGGATAGATGAGTTTTTTCAATTAAAGTGACAATAATCAAAATAGGATTATTTATATTTATTCAGAGTCGCCACTTGGGATAATTTATGGTGTCCCAAGTCACCGGTTTAAAATCCCGAATCGAGAAAGTTTGACTCTTATTTATGGTCTGCGAACACAAAAATCTTGGTAAGAAATTCTGTTAACCTGGGAGAAGGTGTTAGGCATTCCCGGGTTCCGTGGTTTTAGCATAGTCACTCAACTATTAATAATTAGCTTAATTATCTAATTTAATACATATTTAAAACCTATGTGCATTTTTAGCCTTTCAACCGCTTTTAATTATTTTAAACTACTTTTTAGGATTTATGAAATTATTTCTGGAACAAGTCACGATTATTATACACTTGTTGTTTTGGTACAACATGTTTATTTTTATTACTGTTCAAAATTATAGTCCGGTCACATAAAATGCACACGTGAATTTTGGAGTTATGTACCGTGACTATGCCACGGGAACCGAACTCATAGTCATAATAATTTATTTAATAATCACTCCTAAAGCAAACTACAAATGTTAATTCTTTGTCGTAATTTTGGAGTCAACTGTGAGCCATGAGTTATGAATATGTAATGATTGGGGATCACGTTGTGATATAGCTATTTGTAATTATTTTGGCGAAAAAATTACTATTAAGGAATAAATATCGACTAACTTGTTTCAAGCCAAATCAATCACCCAAATTCCATTTTTAATTGTCAAACAAACTCCACATCACATTAATTGGTATACATCTCTACCTTATTAAGCATGCCAAATTATAAGACTAACAAAATGAAAGGCTAAACTAAATAAAGAAACACAATACCACTAAATGATTCATTTCCTCTTAATTTATGAGCTCAAACACCTGCAACCCCACTTAAAGGTTTCTCGATGTTGGCCTATCACAACCATTTGTCTATTTGCAAATCTTAAATAAACTCCAACTCAGGAAAGGACCAAATACAATTAAAAGCAGTATTAAGATTAAACACATTCAAGGCATGAAAAGCATTCACAAAAACAAGGCATGAGATGTGTCCGGTGAATCCGAGAGCCTAAATTCACCATCGAAAGATCATCTCGCGGTCACGCCTCACGAAGCTCGGAGCCAAGGCCGGAGCTCATCCTCGAGGTTTGCCTAAGTGCTGATTTTATTCCGACTAATGCAGCAGACCACGGCAAGCAAGGGGGAGGTTCCCAAGACACGCGATTCGACCCGACAAGGTCGGCCTACCTGAAGTCTATTCTGAGGTGTTAAACCTAGCCATCCTATCTCTGTACTTTCAATATTAACACGTTTTATATTGCAAGAAATCCCCTGCCTACATAAAAGGGATCCCCTCCACTTCTCAAAAAATGCAATAATATCTCTCTATCCCTATTTCTTCTTAATTGTCTATTTTCATTGGCCCGAGGCCACCTTAGCACTTTATCGCTTTCTCGTTTGTTCTCCATTACTTTGCTCAATATTGACAATAGAGCTTTGCTTAACCGTACTTCTACCGATTATCCCATTTTGGATCTCCCTCGATAGCTCGAGATTGGCTCGAACCTTGGCTCGGAGGTATCTGCAGGCCAACTTTGCATCCGGGCAACAGCCCCTTATTAGTTCGATTACTGCCTTGCTTAACTCACTTTTCGCCACTATAATTCACGTTCTTAGCACTAACTGCCTTAACAAACTATCTCGGGAATAAATCACGTATTTTTAGAATCCCATATATAAATTTAATTGTGTTACAATTTTTACGGTAAACAGTTTGGCGCCCACCGTGGGGCTAAAAATAATAGTGATTATTTTCTTGCTAGTTTCGTTGTAAAAACACAAGTTATCTTTCACACTTCTTCTTGCCCAAGATCTTTGCTTTCGGGACAGGATACCCGAATCGACTGGTGAAATGGGAAACCGAGATCTCAAAAGTGATAGGGAAGTGGACCCGACCAACCCAGAGTCCGGTGCACCCCCGGGTTCAATTCGAGCAAAAGGGAGGGGTCGCCAACATAGTATCCACATGATTATTAGAGGGGCTAACGATTTCCAAGGGCCCACGTCCAAGCAAATGAAAGCATCCGCTATAGAAGAAGGACCGACCCGAAAGCGCTTATCCGAAGAAATCCTCATATTCACTGAGGAAGACCTCGAGGCCATGGGAGAACCACATAACGATGCGTTGATGATCTTGTTTCGCTTAAACAACATAAGGATAAAGCGTGTGCTCGTGGACCCGGGCAGTTCGGCCAACATAATCAGGTCAGAAGTAATAGAACAACTAGGGTTGCTCAGTCACATTAACCCCATTCCTAGAATCCTCCATGGTTTCAACATGATCGGAGAAGAGACGAAAGGAGAAATCACCGTCCCGATCAACACGTCTGGCACAACCCAGAGCACCAAATTTCAGGTCATCGAAGGCAATATGAGGCACACCGCTTTACTTGGTAGGCCTTGGATACACAATATAAGGGCAGTGCCCTCGACCTCGCACCAGGTGGTAACATTCCCCACAAGAGATGGCATCACGATAATACATGGAGAACAACGGGCAGCAAGGGAAATGTTTGCAGTCCACCATGTGACGCCAACCCCCATACACTCGGCCTTAAGCGAGAAGAAAAACATGCAGACTCTTGGAGACGACGAGGAAGATTTCTTCGCCCCTCGAACCTTTGTTTCCCCCGAAGAATCAGATGCAACCAAATCGACTGTCGAAGAATTAAATCAGACCGTTCTGATCGATAACCTCCCGGATCGCAAGGTATACCTGGGAAAGAGGCTGACCCCCAAACTCAGGACAGGGTTTATTCAATTCCTTAGTAATAATATAGACTGTTTTGCCTGGTCCCACCTAAATATGACAGGTATCCCACCGAGAATGTCCCACCGGCTGAGCGTCGACCCCAAATTCAAACTAGTGAAGCAGAAAAGGAGACTGCAATCCAAGGTAAAACACGTCTTCATCAAAGAGGAGGTAGCAAAACTTCTTAAAATCAGATCCATCATGGAGGTAAAGTACTCCTAATGGTTAGCTAACATAGTGATAGTACCAAAAAGGGGTAATAAGCTAAGAATGCGCGTAGATTATAAAGATTTGACAAAGCATGCCCAAAAGATTCTTTCCCACTATCTAACATCGATCGTCTGATCGATGTCACGGCCGGCCACGAGACCCTCACCTTCCTCGATGCTTACTTGGGGTACAATCAAATTTAGATGAACCCCGAGGATAGGGAAAAGACCTCATTCATCATGAAATATGGTACATGTTGCTATAACGTGATGCCCTTCAGGCTAAAAAACACAGGAACGACATACCAACGCCTACTTAATAAGATGTTCGAGCATCAAATAGGTAAATCGATGGAAGTATACATTGGCGATATGCTAGTTTAATCCATGTGTGAAGAAGACCACCTGACCTATTTGTAGGAAACTTTCAACATCCTCAAAAGCTACAACATAAAGCTCAATCCCGAAAAGTGTGCCTTTGGAGTAGGCTCGGGCAAATTTCTGGGCTTCATGGTCTCAAACAGGGTGATCGAGATCAACCCCGACAAAATAAGGGCCATTGAAGAAATCACAGCGGTGAACAACGTGAAAGCCGTCCAACGACTGACTGGACAGATTGCGGCCCTAGGCAGGTTCATATCAAAGTCGTTCGATAGGAGCCATCACTTCTTCGCCCTACTCAAAAGAAGTAGCAACTTTGAATGGACTCCGGAATGCCAATATGCCCTGGAAGAACTGAAACTGTACCTATCTAGCCCTGCCTTGCTGCACACGCCCAAGGAGGATAAAATATTGTACATGTACCTGATTGTGTCCGAAATAGCGGTGAGCGGTGTATTAGTCCGCGAAGAACAAGGTACGCAATTTCCGGTGTATTATGTAAGTCAAACCTTAGGGGATGGCGAAACCCGGTACCCCCATCTAGAAAAATTTGCGCTCGCACTGATAAGCACCTCGCGTGAGCTGAAGCCGTATTCAATGCCACCGCATTTGCATCCTATCGACTTACCCTCTCCGGAGCATACTTCACAAACCTGAGTTATCGGGTCGACTGGCCAAATGGGCCATTGAACTCAGAGGATATGATATTGTGTATCAACCTCGGACGGCCATTAAATCCCAAGTCCTAGCGGATTTCGTGGCCGATTTTTTGCCATCCCTTGTTCCCAAGGTAGAAAAGGAGATTTTACTAAAATCAGGGATGTCCTCTAGGGTATGGACCCTGTTCATGGATTGTGCCACAAACGTCAGAGAATCCAGACTTGGTATAGTCCTAAAGCCGCCTATCGGCAGCATAATTCGACAGTCCATAAAAACCACAAAGCTAACTAACAACGAGGCCGAGTATAAGACTATGATAGCAGGTTTGGAATTGGCCAAAGGCTTGGGGCCGAGGTTATCGAGGCAAAATGTGATTCGCTCCTCGTGGTAAGTCAAGTAAATGGGAGCTACAAAGCTGGGGAAGACAAGATGCAGAGGTATCTGGATAAGATCCAAGTCACGTTTCGCCGCTTCAAAGAATGGACCTTAGTCCATGTACCCCGAGAGTAGAACAGCGAGGCCAATGCCCTGGCGAACCAAGGGTCGTCCGCTTAGGAGGAAGATCTGCTCCCCGGAGCCGTTATCTAATTAATCAAATCCATGGTCGAGGAAGGTCACACGGAAATCAACTCCACCAGCCTAACATGGGATTGGAGGAACAAATACATCATTTATTTGAAGGACGGGTTTCACACCTCCTTTTACCTACATCCGCAAGGGCGTAAAAGAGTTTTTCTACTTAAAAGGAAAATCGGAATGTGATTTATTATTAAACTTTAGAGTCGCCACTTGGGAGATTAATGGTGTCCCAAGTCACCGGTTGAATCCCGAACCAAGGAAATTATGACTCTGTTAATAGTCCGCGAACCAGAACTCCGAGTAAGGAATTATGTTAACCCGAGAGAAGGTGTTAAGCATTACCGGATTTCGTGGTTCTAGCACGGTCGCTAAACTGTTGTATTTGCTTTTATCTGATTTCAAAACATGTTCTAACTTATGTGCCTTTTATTAGTAACCCGCTTTTATTTTTGTTTTAATAAGAATTGCAACGTCGTAAAAATGCGTCTCGAACCGCGTCGCACCAGTGCACCCGTGGTTGTCAACACATTTCGACTCCGTTGAGATTTGTATTTGGGTCACATAAATGTGCACGCGAGTTTAGGAATGTAATGTTATTGAAATACATGCCTAAAGAGACTAACGCATTATTACCTTTAGGGAGGACCGTGAAATTCGCTAGATGGCCCGTCCGGGAATCTAAGTATTTTTATAATATTTATTGAGGGCCTCGCAATTTTGCATTTTTATTTGGCGACGCTCATCTCATTTATTATTTTAAAAGGCAAAACTAAAGCAACTAATATTTTTCTATTTTTATTGGTCTCTAATAACAAAGAGAAAAGTCCTAATTAATTCATATTGATAAAAGGCCAAACCCTCATGATTCACTCCCAAACAATTCAGGCCCAGTAGTTCATAAGTAAATAAAAGAAGCATGCTTAGCATTTTGTTTAAAACACAAAGAATCCAACACTTTGGGCCTGCTATTGAGGAAAGCAGGACCAAGTGACATGTTCAGCAGCTTGGGAACACGGCTCAAGGGTCGAGCCTGGGCAGAAGCGTGAAATCACGCTTAAACGTAACTTCAAACAACCTAATCGATCCAGTGCCAACTTCCTGGTTTTGCAATTATGTTGTACTTTAATCTCAGATTCACTTTCTGTATTTATTTATTTATCTCACCTATTTTTTACTAAGAAACTCCCAAATCTTATTAAAGTTGACAGCCAAATTGGAGGCAGAAACTCGATTTTAACAGCAATAATATAGCTTGGTTGTGTGATTTCACAGAACCTTCTGCATGAACAAATCAACGACCCCAAACTTTGAACACACCAGCTATTTTGAACTTAATGTGAACTAACGTTATTCTACTAATACTCACGTAGTTCCTGATTTGAAATAAAATTAGACCGTTTAAAATAGCACTGAAACATGAACTAGTTTTTAACAGTACTGAAATTTGAAACTACATCACACTATACTATACTATACTAGTATAATACACATCAAACCAAATTAAAATTACTAACTAGAGAGTTCATATACTCATGGAAATAAACTGAACTAGCTTAACAGTCTATAAAAGTCCATTACGAATTTAAACAGTCCAAATCAACAGAAAACTATCCTAGTTAACAGTCCAAATTCAATACAACGTCCAACAAATTAAAACCAAAAAAGTACATTGATTAACTGACTGTAACTACAAATATTCAAACGAGCTCAGATCTGGAATAAGACTTCATTTCATTCCAATTTGAAGTTACATCAGGGGAGATTCGAAGCATGTACCTGGATTTAAAATAGAATGAGAGGAATGAGGGTCAGCAGTATCAATTGGTGATCAAAAACAGCTCAGAAATAGAATGAGCAGCCCAGGATTGTTTTCAGAGATGGACAACACCAATAATGACTCAAATACATTTGCCAAAACTCAAATAGATTCAGCACTGATCCTGGAAGCACTTCTGAAACCAACAGCTTAACAAAACCAGCCCAAAGGAGCCTCAATTGGACCCAAATCCACTCGAATTAACCCAGGCACCACCAGAATGTATCAGCAAACAGATTAAGACTAAATGATGCAATTCAGGAGCTGAAATTCAAAACTAGTTGTGAATTTTCAATGGAACAGTAGTTCCTATGTTTTTTTGTTTTTCTATAGATTTTATATTATTTTTGGGTTTTTGAATGCTTGAATATCAAAAATCAGATCTGGGGATTAGTGAGAATTTTTGGGGGGAATTTTGAGTCTTCCAAAACTTGTTAATGAAGGCAAGGGCATGCCCTTTTATAGGTAAAATGAGGGCAGCCCTCAGATTTTGTGTTTGCCCTTTAGTCCCTATTTTATTTACTTATTCAGTCCTTTGTTTTCTAACTTATGACCCAAGTAAACACCCTAAGTTTCCTGAAATGTGCACTAGAGTCCTATTCTAGAATAGTCTAAGATGTTCTAGTGAATTCTCATTCATTCTAAAAGATTCTTTACTTATGAATTGCCCCAACTACCCTTATTACCCCTGTGTGAACTCTGAAATTATTACCCTACCCCCAGCCCCTTTACTAGTAATTAACTAATAGCTAGTTGTTTCAATAATCCACACAAATAGCCAAAATAATTAACTACTGAAATAATGAACAATATGATTTGCAGCCAAACGGAAGTAATTAAATCAAGACTTAAACTAAAGGAAGAAATCAATGACCAAATCAAAAAAGGGGACACTAATAGACTAAATTGTATCCCTAATGAATACTGACTGAGATGAATCAAATAGCAAAACCTAATAAATCCTAATCTGATTTTACTAATAATCAAAACAGACCAAAAACAAAACGAGTTAAAATCTAAATGAACAATCAATTAAACCCTAACTAAACTAAGCATAATAATAGAAACAAGAGAAGCAAATTCAACAAGGAACATGAACAGAAAAGAAAACGAAGAAGAAAAAATAAAACAATCGAAAACTCACTTAATGTGGTGTGTCTTGATTTGAAAAAAATAGAGAAAGCTTGAGGCTATTAAGAGTTGCTACTGATGTATTTGAAACGGGGGAGGTGATACAGGGCCTTGATGCGAATTTTGGGGCTGTCCGACGAACTAGGGTTGTTCCAGAAATTTCAAATTAATATTCGAAGGGGTGGAGCCTGATTCGAGGGAAGGTGAGTTCATATTTGGAGAGAGGGGAACGGGGTGAGTTAGGGGTGTAAATTGGGGTTCGTGTGGAGGGGCGGCGCCGCCGTGGGTGGCGGCGATGGCAAAACATTTTTGATTATTCGAGTATGATTCGTGATGAGATAGTGGCAGATTCGTGACAAGGACAACGAGGCGGTATAGGGGTGTAATTTTGGGAGCCAACGGAGAGAGTTGCATTTTCTCCGGCGGCAGCGGCGGTGGAGATCAGGTGGGAGACAGTAGGGGTGAGTTTTGGTATGAGGAGGATGCAACTGTCTTTAAGGTTTTAGGAGTGTTTTTCAGACAATATTATTAATTGATCAAGAATGAGCATGGTCCGTTGGATTAGAAGCAATGAAGGGCCAGGATTGATTGACGCCCAAAACGACGTCGTTTGATTTAGCTGGAGGCGGACCAGGTCAGGGAATTGGGTTTTGGCTGCCTGGGACGATTTTATTTTGGGCTTAGCAATTTGGCCCAAATTCGGGTTATTTTAGAAGACATCCTTCTTTTGTTGCTTTTGTTCTTTCATTTTTTATTTCTTTTATTTATTTTTGTATTTATTATTATTTAGACCCTAAAATTGTTTAAAATCTATTTCGTGACGAATTCACAATTAAACAATTAAAAATACAAAAATGAACTATTTTTGCTATTTTCTTCATATTTTATTCTAAAACAAATTAACCCCTAATAAATCCTAAAATATGAAATTAGATCCTAGAAGCAAATGTATTTTGTATTTTTCATATGAACTAAAATGCACAGATAAAATACAACAATTACCAGAAAATAACACCAAAATTCACAAAAATCGTAAAATAATAAAGAAATTATTTTGTTTGAATTTTTTGGAATAATTCATATATACGGCAAAAATCACGTGCTCACAGCTACCCCTCTTTTCCCGGAAACACAAAGAGTTTTCGTGCAAAGATAAGTGAGCGGAAACGAGCGATTTTTTTTCCGTTCGAATATTCCGTGTGAAGCATTTTTGAAAAGTTTGACCGCACCCTGCTTCGGAGGTTGCCTACATATCCTGGGCTAAACAGGAATCAGGTCAGTGTAGTTCGGGAAGGTTTGGTAGCTGGGACTACCAGGACCTTTGATTTCACTAATGTTGCTGCTGCTACTGCTCGCTGACCTCCTTATTACACCATGTTAAATTAACTGAAGCTAGCCTAAGCTATGATCTATGAATTACAAAAGGGTCCTATCTATGTCTTCAAACTTGCTCTTGTGTTGCCTTGAACTTGTATTCTTCCATTGGACTTCTTGCGTTGTTGTCTTACATTGTGATCGGAGATGTTTTGTCATTCCTCCGAGTGATGCTTGACTGCCATAGTTTGAAATATGTGCCTCTATTCTTCAAGCGGGCTCCTGATTGCTAACGCTTGAAACGTATTCCCTTATTCTCCAGGTGGGCTCCTGACGGCAATGCTTGAAAAGTATTCCCTTGTTCTCCAGGTGGGCTCCTGACTGCAACAAAATAGACAAACAAAGAAAATTTCCTGCCCCGATTTGACGACTGTGCACATCATGTTATCAGATATTAAAAGTAAAAGCTAAAATTTTGAATTGTACTTTCCTTGTTCTCCAGGTGGGCACCTGACTGCTGGCGCTTGAAACGTATTCCCTTGTTCTCTAGGTGGGCTCCTGACGGCAATGCTTGAAAAGTATTTCCTTGTTCTCCAGGTGGGCTCCTAACTGCAACAAAATAGACAAACAAAGAAAATTTCCTGCCCCAGTTTGACGACTGGGCACATCATGTTATCAGATATTAAAAGTAAAAGCTAAAATTTTGAATTGTACTTCCCTTGTTCTCCAGGTGGGCGCCTGACTGCCGAACTTGAAACGTATTCCCTTGTTCTTCAGGTGGGCTCCTGACGGCATTGCTTGAAAAGTATTCCATTGTTCTCCAAGTGGGCTCCTAACTGCAACAAAATAGACAAACAAAGAAAATTTCCTGCCCCAGTTTGATGACTGGGCACATCATGTTATCAGATATTAAAAGTAAAAGCTAAAATTTTGAATTGTACTTCCCTTGTTCTCCAGGTGGGCGCCTAATTGCTGACACTTGAAACGTATTCCCTTGTTCTCCAGGTGGGATCCTGACGGCAATGCTTGAAAAGTATTCCCTTGTTCTCTAGGTGGGCTCCTGACTGCAACAAAATAGACAAACAAAGAAAATTTCCTGCCCTAGTTTGACGACTGGGCAGATCATGCTATCAGATATTAAAAGTAAAAGCTAAAATTTTGAATTGTATTTCCCTTGTTCTCCAGGTGGATGCCTGACTGCCGAACTTGAAACGTATTCCCTTGTTCTCCAGGTGGGCTCCTGACGGCAATGCTTGAAAAGTATTCTCTTGTTCTCCAGGTGGGCTCCTGACTGCAACAAAATAGACAAACAAAGAAAATTTCCTGCCCCAGTTTGACGACTGGGCACATCATGTTATCAGATATTAAAAGTAAAAGCTAAAATTTTGAATTGTACTTCCCTTATTCTCCAGGTGGGCACCTGACTGCCGAACTTGAAACGTATTCCCTTGTTCTCCAGGTGGGCGCCTGACGGCCGAACGTGAAATGTATTTCCTTATTTTCCAGGTGGGCGCCTGCTTGAAATGCTGGAAATTTATTCCCTTGTTCTCCAGGTGGGCGCCTGCTTGCAATGCTGGAAAAGTATTCCCTTGTTCTCCAGGTGGGCGCCTGCTTGCAATGCTTGAAAGTATTCCCTTGTTCTCCAGGTGGGCGCCTGACTTCAACAAAATAACAAACAAAGAAGATTTTCTGCCCCAGTTTGATGACTGGGCGCGTCATGTTACCAGATATTACTAAAAATTTGAAAGCTAAAACTTGAATTATACTTCCCTTGTTTTCCAGGTGGGCGCCTGATTGCTGAAACTTGAAATGTATTCCCTTGTTCTCCAGGTGGGCGCCTGATTGCTAACCTTGAAATGTATTCCCTTGTTCTCCAGGTGGGCGCCTGATTTCAACAGAATAACAAACAAAGAAAATTTCTTGCCCTTGTCTCAATCAAAGAAAGATTTGTTAATATAAAATGGTGGTTAGTTGTTGGCATTTTTGTTGGGTATGTTCCTGCTTCCGGCTCTGCTCCAACTTGTTTCCCTGGACTTGCCTTGAAACGCCTCGACTTCCTGACCGACTTTCAACCCCCAGACTTTGATAACCCAAATGTTCTATCCCGTATTGCTGTTTTTGTGTTTCTGGCTCCTCTATCTGAAACTTTGCTTCTCCCCCACAATTATCTGATTAACCCACCGATGGAACTTCCAGTGGTCCTTCATGTCTTACTTTTCTTTTGACATCTTTGATATATTCTGGCCCTGTTGTGCTGTACAACTGGGAAGCTAGTAGTTAGACTTGATATCCTTCCTTTTTGTTTTTGAACAGAACTGACACTGAAACATCTTACAGACAGACCTCAAGAGGATGAAATGCAATGACCTCGAAGGTTAAGGATAGAAAGACTCCGAAAACGGATGATTTGTAATGAAGAGAAGAGGATAGGACTTATCTGAGTGGAACAGCTGGTACCATTGATTGTGCCATGCATTTTGGATTAACCAGCCTAGTCTGTCCAACCAATCAACTTTCAATTGCCACATTTGCTGTTCCCGACTTTCATAACCTGATTTTCACCGAAACCCAAACCTTGCTCGTCTTGCCATGTTTTGAGCACCTTTCAACCACATACTCGTTTCACTTGCCCATTCAAGAATCTCACATTCGCCTTACGGTGCCCATAAGGGTTTTAACCAATAAGACTCTCTCATTTTTGACTTCTCTCAGCTCACGTCGCCTTATGGTGCCTGTGAGGGTTTTCACCAATAAGACTCTCTCATTTTTTATTTCTCTCAGCTCACGTCGCCTTATGGTGCCTGTGAGGGTTTTCACCAATAAGACTCTCTCATTTTTTATTTCTCTCAGATCCCGTCGCCTTATGGTGCCTGTGAGGGTTTTCACCAATAAGACTCTCTCATTTTTTATTTCTCTCAGCTGGTACCAGAGTGTTACCCCCAACATGAATCACTTTATCTGCTCGCATTGGCATTTCTTGAAGATTGATCGGAAGGTCTTTCTTTCGACCGTAATGCGGCTTTTGGATACGGTTTAGAACGAATGGTGTATAGGCTCAAAATAATTCAATCACGGGTTTAACATTACAACTTTCGGAATCAGCTTTTCTTACAACAATCACAACCTCTGCCCCAGTTTCTTTCTTGGGGGTCTTTTGGATTTTTATTTTGGTGTGACTGAACCTCAGAGAGAGGCTGCCTACGTACCCTTTCGGGATCAAGTCAAATGTAGTTCAGGTCGTAAAATTATATCGTTATTGCGATCTTGCCTTTCTTCTACTTTCCCTTTCTTCCTTTTCATTTCTTTTCTTTTTTTTCTTTTTTTTTCTTTTTTTTCTTTTTTTTCTTTTTTTTTCTTTTCTTTTCTTTTCTCTTCCTTTTCTCTTTTCTTTTTTTCCACTTCTTTTCTTTTCTTTTCTTTTCTCTTCTTTTCTTTTCTTTTCTTTTCTCTTTTTTTCTTTTCTTTTTTTTTCTCTTTTTTTTCTATTCTTTTTTTCTTATTTTCCTTTTCTCTTCATTTTCTTTTTCACTGCTTTTCTCTTGTTTTAACACTTACTTTCCTGCCCGGGCCTACGAGTTTTATTATTGATTCCGAAAGAGGGGTACGAAAGAAAATAGAATAAGACTCAAAGGGATAAAAAAGGATAAAGTGTTTGGATAGCAGAACAAAATGCCTTCATCATTTCAATCTCAAAACATGCCAAATACAAGTAAGTACAATTTAGACAAAGAAATCATACATAATATCGTTTAACTGCGTCAGAGTTGATAGCCATTTCTACACATTTTTCTTCCACATCTGTCAGATATAATGCACCATTGGACAACACTTGGGTTACAACAAATGGCCCCTGCCAGTTGGTGGCGAACTTTCCTTTTGCCTTAGCCCAATGAGGTAAGATACGCCTCAACACCAATTGCCCTACTTCAAACTTCCGCAGATGCACTTTCTTGTTATATGCTCTTGCCATTCTCTGTTGGTACAACTGTCCGTGACATACTGCTGCCATTCTCTTTTCATCAATCAAGCTCAGTTGTTCCAAGCGAGCCTTGACCCATTTAACATCGTCAATTTCCACCTCGGCGATAATACGAAGGGATGGTATTTCAACCTCTGCGGGTATTACTGCTTCCATACCGTATATCAATGAATAAGGAGTCGCCCCTACTGAAGTGCGAACAACAGTGCGATAGCCTAACAAGGCAAAAGGTAACTTCTCATGCCATTTCCTGGACCCTTCCACCATTTTTCGAAGTATCTTCTTAATGTTCTTGTTAGCTGCTTCGACCACTCCATTTGCCTTAGGACGATATGGGGTGGAATTGCGATGCGTGATCTTAAACTGCTGACATGTCTCCATCATCAGATGACTATTGATATTGGCACCATTGTCTGTGATAATTACCTTCGGGATACCGAATCGACAAATGATATTTGAATGCACAA
Source organism: Nicotiana glauca (assembly GCA_026770625.1). NCBI lineage: Eukaryota > Viridiplantae > Streptophyta > Magnoliopsida > Solanales > Solanaceae > Nicotiana > Nicotiana glauca. The sequence continues at coordinate 35,580 of MU717635.1, read as the reverse complement.
AATCGACCACTGCCTTCTTGATCATCGATTTGAAAGTTTTCGCCTCAACCCACTTAGTGAAATAATCAATGGCTACCAGAATAAACCTGTGCCCATTTGACGTCGCTGGCTCGATCGGCCCAATGACATCCATTCCCCAAGCAACGAAAGTCCATGGTGCCGACATTGTACGCAATTCAGATGGTAGAGAGCATCTTCATGCACCTGGCATTGATGACACCTGCACATGAAATTGATACAATCCCGTTCCATAGTAAGCCAATAATATCCTACTCGAAGAATCTTCTTGGCCAATACATATCCACTCATATGAGGTCCACAGACTCCCGCATGTACCTCAGTCGTGATAGCTGTAGCCTGTTTAGCCTCCATGCACCTTAATAAACCAAGATCTGGGGTTCTTTTGTACAACACTCCTCCACTGAAGAAAAACCCGCTTGCTAAGCGTCTAATGGCTCTCTTTTGATCCCTTGTGGCCTGTGCCGGATATACTCCCATCCTGAGGTATTCTTTGATATCATGAAACCACGGCTCACCATCAAGCTCCTCTTCCACCATGTTACAATAGGCTTGCTGATCTCGGACCTGAATCTGCAATGAGTCCACATACGCCTTATCTGGATGATGCAACATCGATGCCAAAGTAGCCAAAGCATCAGTAACTTCATTATGAATCCTTGGTATATTCCTGAAGTCTATTGGCTGAAACCGTCAACAAAGTTCATGTAAACACTACCGGTATGGTATGAGCTTTAAGTCTCGTGTCTCCCATTCTCCCTGAATCTGATGCACCAGAAGATCCGAGTCGCCCATGACCAAGATCTTCTGGACACCCATGTCTATAGCCAGCTTCAAACCCAAGATACACGCCTCGTATTCAGCCATGTTATTGGTGCAGTAGAAGCGAAGTTGAGCTGTAACAGGGTAGTGTTGCCCTGTCTCAGAAATAAGTACCGCTCCTATCCCGACGCCTTTGGTATTGGAAGCCCCATCAAAGAACAACTTCCACCCCGGTTTTTCTTCTTGTTCTAATTCCTCGACATGCATTGTCTCCTCATCAGGGAAATATGTCTTCAAAGGTTCATACTCATCATCAATTGGGTTCTCGGCTAGATGATCAGCCATCGCTTGTGCCTTCATTGCGGTCCGGGTCACGTATACAATATCAAATTTCATGAGCAAGATTTGCCACTTTGCAAGCCTCCCTGTGGGCATAGGCTTCTGAAAAATGTACTTCAATGGGTCCAACTGCGAGATAAGATAGGTGGTATATGATGACAAATAATGTTTCAATTTATGCGCTACCCAGGTGAAAGCACAACACGTCCTCTCAAGCTGAGTATACTTCACCTCATAAGATGTGAACTTCTTGCTGAGTTAGTAAATCGCATGCTCTTTCTTTCCTGTGATGTCATGCTGTCACACCTCCTTTTTTACAAACTACCCCGAAAGAAAAGTATATAAGAGAGTTTTTCCAATTTAAGTGACATTATTCGAAATGGGATTATTTTATTTAATCAGAGTCGCCACTTGGAATAAGTTACGGTGTCCCAAGTCACCGATTTATTTTAAACCCCAAATCGAGGAAGTTTTATTTTTAAAGAGTCTGCGAACCAGAAATTCTAGATAAGGAATTCTGTTAACTCGGGAGAAGGTGTTAGGCATTCCCGAGTTCCGTGGTTCTAGCATGGTCGCTTAGTGATTATTACTTGGCTTAATTGTTCATTTTTAAAACCTATGTGCAATTATCTTTTACCTGCTTTTAAATCACTTGATTATTCGTAATTAAAGAATTGAGTTACGTGTACGTATACTCTTTTTATTGGCGCGTCAAAATCATGTCACGCGAACGTGTCCACGATTAATAACGCTTTTGTTGATTTATTAAGAAGACTAGTAGATAGCAAATTTACTACCTAGCTTAGTATTTGAAAAGCTGGAAAATGAGTGTCAAAGCATCTATTTTTGCAAATTTACTGAACCATTACCAAATAAAATCTACATTGAATAACTAATTCCGTAAAATACTATAAATCAAAATTTATTATTATGATAACAAATCCAAATTGAAAGTGACTCTAAAAATAGTAATAATATTTCACACAAAAAAAAAACGAGAGAAAGGAATCATTTACTAGTGTCCTTTAAAAGATAATTTTAATACAAAAAGGCTTCAAAAAAGTAGCAGCGTTTCTACATTATTAGGAGGACAGATAACAAATATTATTAACTGATGTTTCAAAACAAGATGGTCAACACATCTAATTGTTCATGTAAATTCATACGTATATAAATATTTTTAACATAAAATAGAATATTTTATTCTAACAAAGAGTAGTTAAAAATATTTATAATATGGGTTAAAGTTGCACGAACGCATACTCCAAATTAATTTTTTTGGAATTGTGATCATGTTACGCGAACGTATACGCAATCACAATACTACTCTAAATCGAGCCTAAAGCAAACTACGAGTAATCAAAAGATGAAACAAAAGTGAAATTAATATTGAACCCAATTCACATGTGCAGACTATTACTAAAGCGCAATCCGCTTAATTTCCAATTTGCCGGACTCCTATCTCATCCAAAACTACTCCTACAACCCAAATAATATCCATTCATTTATCCTTCTTTAACTACTAAGCCAGTGCTATGTATTCATTAACTACTTGTCACATACATGGAATTAGATAGGGTAATCAACCAACCATTTAGAGGCAAATCAAAGAGTTAAATGGTAAACAAATGAAAATATGATGCTTGCCTCTTTGTTTTGGCTAATACAGTAGTATTTTCAAGTCTAAAATCAGTTGGATTCCTAGCGAAAAGATTAATCTTTGCAAATTTTTCTTCAACAATCAGATTTAGAACCTTTATCAAAACCAAAAAGGAAATCACAATACCAAAGCATAATATAGTAAAAGTCAATAGTACATATAAAAAAAATCCAAATGAAAACGGAAACAGGGGAGCTACAAACTCTTTAAAAATTCTCTTGTAAATCGAGACAAAGACATCAACGCGCCTTATCCGTAATTGCAGACTTTTGCATCAAATTTTCACTCAGTTCTCCAAAGAACACATTCAGTTTTCATAAGCCTCAACAATATTCAATAAAAAAAATCTAGCTTTTTACATGGCAATAAGGTGAAATACCACTTTTGTATCTAAAACTTATCCAAAAAAATGGACCCATTTCCCTCTAGTTCACTACACAAACCAACTAATAATTAGCTTAACATTTTTCGGCATACAACCCATCAATTATTACAAAAAGAAAAATCTCACATTACAAACTAAGTAAGTCTTAAAATGCAACCAACACAAAACACATAAACATATGGACTTCATGAACAGAAACAAATGTATATAGAAAAAATGATTAAAGCATCTGAATTAAAGAATAAGTGGAATGAATCTTTCTATCACAATAACTATTTTGCATACTACTTGTCAAACACTTTTTAATCAAATGAAACACACACAACTTAGTACCAATATGCGGAATTCGACATACCTAGTAACGGAAAATAGCCAAATAAAGTCTAAAATTGGAAATGAAGGAGTTCAGGTACAACTTGACAGCAAAAACAGCAAAATAAGCGGACTAACGAACAGCAATTCCCCGGCTTTGAGAACCAGAACTTCAAGAAAAAAAAATGAACTCAAACCATGATGCCTTTGTATGTTTTCTGAAAAAAAGTAGACTGAAAGAAGGAAAGAGCTCAAAGAAAATGACAACTCAAAAAACCCTAGAAATTGACTGAGTTTTTTCTTTGAAAAGTTTCTCCGATTTTGTATATTCTGTGTATATTATATGTATATCACGTATATCTTCCGTTTTTTCTCCCCTTTTTTTTTTGAAAAAGAAGACTTACCTCCCATATATAAACCCTCAAAAAATTCTCGAAGTTTCTACTAAAAACTCCGAAAATCTTCAGGTTTTTGAATAATTTTGGGACAAATGGAAGGCGTGGATTAATTCACATCTATCCACGGCTCCCATTCATCCAACAATTGTCCTTTTTGTACAAACATCCGCGATTTTGAGGGAATAATCGTACTATTCTCTGACAAATCCGTTGGGAATGAGGGTGACGTGGAGGTGAAGGCACCATGTGACGAGATAGAGATGAACTCGGGTGAGTGATGGTGAGTTGGGGTGAAGAAGATGAATAGTGAAATGGAGGGGGGGCGGCCGTCGCTTCATCTCTGTTTAGGGTTTCATTTAGGGGAAAATGTTATAAGGTGGGTTTTATGCTAAGAGGAAAAATGGGCGGGTCAGGTCCGGTTTTTTTTTTTTTGGGCTGGGGCGGCGGGTATTTGGGTTAGGGAGTTAATTGTATAAGGGGGAGTGGTTGGGCCGGATTGGTGTATGAAATTGGCCCAAATATGGGTCTTTAATAAGGAAGACCCAATCTCTCTATTTTTTTTTTAATTTCTTTTCTTTTAATTCGTTTTTGTTTCTTTCTTTTAAAATTAAAATTAAAAATTCTAGATTATCTAAAAATGTGAAAAATTAAACTAATTAAGTAATTACAAAATTATAAAGGCCACTTAATCCTATATTAAAAGAGAAAAATCAATAAAAGGATAAAATGTAGAAAATGACCATTTTTTGTGATTTTTATTTTTTAATAAAGCAAATAATTAATTAGTTCCTCCTAAAAGTATAAAATAAATCCTAGATGTAATGCATGATTTTTTTGGGTATTTTTTCATGATTTAAATTAAAAGTGCACACAGAAATACAAATAAACATGAAAATTATGCAATTAAATCCTAAAAATTAAATTATTAAAAGAAAAATCCTAATTTTAAGAATCATGTAGGAGTAAATCATGCGAGGCAAAAATCACGTGCTCACAGCTGCCCCTCTTTGCTCGGAGACACGAAGGGTCTTCGGGCAAATATAAAATGAGCAATTATGAGGGATTTTTGCCCATTTGACACTCCATGAGAAGCATTTTTGAAAAGAGTCTGACCGAACCTTGCTTCCAGGGTTGCCTACATATCCTTGGCTATAAAGGAATTAAGTCAGTGTAATTCTGAAAGTTTTGGTAGCTGGGACTACCGAGAAGCTGTGATTTCGCTGCTGTTGCTGCTGTTTTCTGCTTGCTGAGCTCCTTATTACACCAAAAGGCAAATCAAAGTTAAACTAGCTATGCCTATCAACTACGAGTTACAAGATTCCTATCTATAAATATCTTGAAGCTTGATCTTGAGTCTTGGCTGATTTTGCTGTGGACTCCGATCTGAATCTTGATGCTCGAAGTTGTAGGTGTTTACTTATTCATGCAGCATTGGGTAAATACAGGATCTGCGGAGCTTGTGACTTCGACCAGATTTTGAGCCATCTGCGCCCTTGCTTGCTTCTCATTTGAGTTCATTTCTTTTTGTTCTTTTCTTATTTTCTTGATTCTGGATTGAGACTCATTCCATTGGTCATCTCGCACCTTGTGTCTTGAGATCGACCTACTTAAGATACCAAAACAAACAAACGAACAAAATTTTCTGCCCCAGTTTTCACTAGAAAATTTTCGTGCGTTAGTTGTGACACATATCTAAGCGATTAAATCAGGATTGCGTTTCTCCAGGTTATGCTAAAAGTTGACCGGGTTATGCCGGAAAAAGAAAAAGCTCCTTGGGTTATGCCAGGAAGATTCTCGATTTTTTTTTTTTGGGATTTAGAAAGAAAAAGCTCCAAAGATTTTTTGGCTGGGAGATCCTCGGTTTTTGGCCGGGATTTGGAAAGAAAAAGCTCCAACGGGTTTTTTTATTTTTTTTTATTTTTTTTTTATTTTTTATTTTTTTTTGGCCGGGATTTGGAAAGAAAAAGCTCCAACGATTTTTTGGCCGGTAGATCCTCGGTTTTTTGGCCGGGATTATGAAAGAAAAAGCTCCAACGGTTTTTTGGCCGGAAGATCCTCAGTTTTTTGGCCGGAATTTGGAAAGAAAAAGCTCCAACGGTTTTTTGGCCGGGAGATCCTCGGTTTTTGGCCGGGATTTGGAAAGAAAAAGCTCCACGATTTTTGGCCGGGAGATCCTCGGTTTTTTGGCCGGGATTTGGAAAGAAAAAGCTCCAATGGCTTTTTGGCTGGGAGATCCTCGGTTTTTTGGCCGGGATTTGGAAAAAAAAAAGCTCCAACGGTTTTTTAGCCGGGAGATCCTCGGTTTTTTGGCCGGGATTTGGAAAGAAAAAGCTCCAACGGTTTTTTGGCCGGGAGATCCTCGGTTTTTTGGCCGGGATTTGGAAAGAAAAAGCTCCAACGATTTTTTTGGCCGGGAGATCCTCGGTTTTTTGGCCGGGATTTGGAAAGAAAAAGCTCCAATGGTTTTTTTTTTATTTCTTTTCTCTTCTTTTCTTCTCCTTTTACATTTTGCTTTTTATTTAGCAACATGCATGACAGAGTTTTGGGAAACTTCCTTTTGGTTGCTCCCTTGCTGCAAGGCTGTTTCAGTGCTTGTGCTTTTCGTTTTCTTTTTGAGTTGCACCTACGTCTTGCACAGTTACTTTGAATAGAACCTGTTTTTAACAAAGAACAATTTATTAGTTTGAAACGGTGGTTGGTTTTGTGGCCTTGTTCATCCCAATTGCTTGATCCCGGCCCCATTTTTGTTGAGAACTTTGCCGCCTGCTAGCTTCGAGGGTAAATTGCCTTTTAAACCGACAAGATTCAACTCTCAGGATTTCATTATGACTTTCACATGTGGGCTTTGGCCTTTCACTTTATTCTGCCCTTGGGACCTTTGCCTTTAACTTTCTTTCTTTTCAAACGTCTTTACTTTGAAAGCATCAATCACCATGGTCAATCGGGATTGGACTGACACACTCGCTGAGGCTGGGAATTCTCTCCGGCTTTTGCCAGGCGGAGCCCTGTGAAACCGGTCCTGCCATCTTTTCTTTGTAATAGTTACGGAATCAGAGTTAAACCGAAAGGGATTAAAAAAAAGTATGCAAAAGATAAGCATGTGAGTTTAAAGAGAAGCGTCCCTTTCGGGGGAAAAGAAGGACTTATCTGGGGTGCATGCTGGCTCCAAATGAACATGACATGCTTCTTGGACTGGACGCCCGAATCCCCACAAACTTTCCAGCTTCTTGTGAACCCATTGATCCGTGTTTCAAAAAAAAAAACAGGGAACCTTGCCAGGACTCTTTTAGTGGTGAGATGCCTTCTTTTCGGTCGACAGCGCCCTTTTCGGGTTTTCGCCAATCGACCTTTCTCATTTCTCTTTTCACCGTCACCCGATAGTGCTCTTTGCGAGTTTTCACTAAGCGGACTCTCTCATTTTTAGTTTCTCTACTCACCATCGCATTATGGTGCCCGAAGGTTTTCATCGATAAGACTCTCTCATTTTATTTCTCTCAATTTGAATTGTATCAAGTTCCATCAATGACGTTTTTCACTTCCCTGCCTTTGCCAATTGATCAGAAGGACTTGAACAAGGTCTTTGGGTAAAAAGGATTTTGGGCGAAACTACAACTTTGGAACCATTTCGACGGATTCAAACCGAATCGTCATATCATCTCCCCAGTTTCAATTTTGGGAAAATTGGGATTTTTGTTCTGGTGTGACTGAACCTCAGTGAGAGGCTGCCTACGTACCCTTTCGGGATCAAGTCAAGACGTAGTTCAGGCAAATAATTTTTTTTTTCTTCCCTTTTTTTTTTCTTTTTTCTTCTTTTTTTTCTTTTTTCTTTTTTTTCTTTTTTTTCTTCTTCTTTTTCTGCTGGTACTTCCGGATCCCAAAGAGGGTAATCAAAGAAGCGTAACCGGCTCAAAGGGTTTACGAAGGATTGATAGTGTTTGAGGTAGTCGGAAGAAAAGCCTTCATCATTTCAATTACACAAAAGTCATCACCCAAGAGGTCTAGACATAGTACCTTTTCACTGCATCCGCATTTACAGCTGCTTCGGGATTGTTTCCTTCGATATCACCCAAATACAGTGCTCCCTTCGGCAATATCTTTCTGATGATGTATGGGCCCTTCCAATTTGGAGCAAATTTTCCTTTTGCTTCATCGTGATGAAGGATAATGCGTCTTAACACAAGTTGTCCCACTTCAAAATTTCTGGGCCGCACTTTCTTGTTATAAACACAGGCCATTCTTTGTTGGTACAACTGCCCGTGGCAGACCGCAGCCATTCGCTTTTCATCAATTAAGGTTAACTGCTCCAGACGGGTCTTGACCCACTCACTGTCTTCGATTTCGGCTTCAACAATGATCCGGAGAGAAGGAATTTCAACTTCCACGGGTATTACGGCTTCAGTGCCATAGACCAGGAGGTACAGGGTTGCTCCCACCGATGTGCGCATTGTAGTGCGATATCCTAGTAGTGCAAAGGGCAACTTTTTCATGCCATTGCCTGGAACTCTGAATCATCTTTCTCAAAATCTTCTTGATGTTCTTGTTTGCTGCTTCAATGGCACCATTGGCTTTAGGCCGATAAGGAGTAGAGTTCCTATGCGTTATTTTGAATTGTTCGCATATCTCTCCCATCAAATGACTATTCAGGTTTGCAGCATTATCTATGATGATAGTTGCAGGAATGCCAAAACGGCAGATAAGATTGGAGTGCACAAAATCCACCACATCTTTTTTGGTGACCGATTTGAGAGTGATGGCTTCAACCCACTTCGTGAAGTAGTCAATGGCAACCAGTATGAATTTGTGCCCGTTTGATGCTTTTGTCTCGATCGGCCCTATAACATCCATGCCCCAAGCGACAAATGGCCAAGGTGCTGACATGGGATGTAGTTCTGTAGGAGGTGCATGAATCAAATCACCGTGCACCTGACATTGATGGCACTTCCGGACAAAGCTGAAACAATCCTTTTCCATGGTTATCCAGTAATAGCCTGCTCGAAGGATTTTCTTTGCTAGAACATACCTGTTCATGTGGGGTCCGCACACTCCTGCGTGTACTTCATGCATGATTCTTCCGGCCTCTTCGGCTTCAACACATCTTAACAAGTTGAGATCCGGGGTCCTCTTATACAAGACGTCACCACTTAAGAAGAAACCACTCGCATGTCGCCTAATGGTTCATTTTTGGTCTCCACTAGCTTGCTCGGGGTATTCCTGTGTTTTTAGAAACCTTTTGATGTCATGGTACCATGGTTGGGTATTTGGTTCAGCCTCAACTGTACTACAGTAACCGTGTCTCTCCTTGATTTGGATTTCCAAAGGATCAATGTGGGCATTGACTGGGTACGGCAACATCGAGGCCAGAGTGGCGAGTGCATCTGCTAGTTCATTATGACAACGAGGGATGTACCTGAACTCTATTAACTTGAAATGCTTGCTAAGATCTTCGACGTGTTGTCGATAGGGAATGAGCTTAACATCTCGAGTTTCCCACTCTCTCTGTGCTTGCCGGATAATCAAATCTGAGTCTCCCATGATTAGCAACTCTTCAACATTTTGGTCGATTGCCATGTTTATACCCATGATACAAGCTTCATACTCTGCAGTATTGTTTGTGCAAAAAAGCCGGAGCCTAGCTGTGGCTGGGTAGTGCTGACCAGTGGGTGAGATTAAGATTGCCCCAATTCCCACACCTTTTGCATTTACCGCTCCGTCAAAGAACATTTTCCAAGCAGTAGTATCTTCAGATATCACCTCGACCGAATTTACCTCTTCATCAGGGAAGTAAGTGTTCAAAGGTTGGTATTCTTCATCAACCGGATTTTCAGCCAAATGATCTGCCAACGCCTGGGCTTTCATCGCCGTGCGAGTGACATAGACTATGTCAAATTCAGTGAGTAGAATCTGCCATTTCGCTAATCTCCCTGTGGGCACTGGTTTCTGGAATATATATTTCAAAGGATCCAACCTGGTTATGAGGTAAGTGGTGTAGGCTTGCAGATAATGCCTCAACTTCTGAGCGACCCAAGTTAAAGCATAACAAGTTCTTTCCAATAAAGTATACCTAGCTTCATAGCTGGTAAACTTCTTGCTTAGGTAGTAGATTGCCTGTTCTTTCTTCCCTGTCACATCATGTTGTCCGAGAACACAGCCGAAAGAATTTTCCAAGACCGTCAGGTACAAGAAAAGAGGCCTCCCTGGCTCCGGTAGGACCAAGACTGGCGGATTTGACAAATATTCCTTTATCTTATCAAAAGCTTCTTGACATTCATCCGTCCATCTGATCGCCGCATCTTTCTTCAGCAATTT
>MU717635.1:6666-16996 GCA_026770625.1 Nicotiana glauca | reverse complement strand
AAACATACACTTCTAAAAATGAAAAAGTACAGACTCGAAAAACAAAAGATACAATTAAGAAAACATCAACGCCTCTAATCCTGCCCTTGGAACACCTCCTGGCCTTGCAGCGGGCCTACTTGCTATGTCATCCTGAAGCTGATTGAGCTTTTCCATTATCTGTCGGACGTAGATCATTGCGGTAGCAAAAAACATGGATCTTGTCATGTCTTCGCATGCACTGCACTTCATTGCTATGTAGTTAGAAATCCTTTTGACCCTCTCTCTTATAATTCCCTTTTCTTGCAGCAGACGCCCAATCTGTTGGGATCTAGCCTCCAAAACCTGGGTGACATGGTGGTTTTGCTCTTGCAAGTGATGCAGATCCTCTTCCAAACGGGCTATCAAGGCGTAACAATGTTCCCTTTCGGCTTTGAAATTCTTGGCTTGTTTAGCCATTTCAACTTCGAGGTTGCCGATTGCCTTTTCCCAACCTGCGACCCCTCTCTCATATCGTTCTTGCATCTGTCGGACGAAAGCTGCACGCCCTTCGGCATTTTTAGTCAATCTTGTTCGTGTTTTTGCTAGCTCAGACTCAGCTTTCTGAAGGTCATCTTCACAATCACGTATTTTTTGAGTAAGGTTGTAGATGAGCCTTTCATCTTTCCCGCTTCGGCCTGGATTCTCGGCTGCAATTTTCAATTGTTGAACTTGGGCCCTAAGAGCTTCATTTTCTCGAACCAATCTTCTCCTTTCACCCTCTGCCTCTTGCGCCTGTAAATCATTGTTGAAAGCAACATTTCTCAACTCTTCTCGTAAACCATGGATGGTGGCCTGGTATCCCTTTTCCTTTTCCCCCAGGCTAACCTCTTCTGAATTTTGTTATCGAAGGCTTGAACATGGGGCCTTTTAACAGGCCTTACTGGTTCGAGCTCAGGCTCGGGCTCCGGCTCCGCATAAAATCTCACTTTGAACCAAGCAGCATAATTGGGATCTACTTCACCCTTGGCCGGGTTTGGTACTAGGGTGTTACTTTTCAGATACCGACAGCAATTCCAATCTCTTTGAGCTAAAGCCTCGGGTATCCCTCCCTCTGGGTGCAGTTCAATGACTTGAGTGCTTAAGTCTGCTTCTTCGGGTATTATCTGGTATCTTCCCAGTTGTCTCAGAACTCTTTGCGGTGCATATGGTTGTATACTCCTCGCCCCCATCATCATCAAGTAACCCTTGGAAGAGGTCATGTATATGACTTCCGTCATCGGAATCCATCCTATGGTCCACTCAATTTGATCCGCTCTCAGTTTTCTCAAGCAGCCAACCCAAGCTTCAAACCCTTCCGGCGGTTTGTAATCTCCCACTCTTTCCTCGTACTTTTTGATGAAGTTGTTCCCATCCGAAGCATATCTCATAAACTTAGGATGACGACGAAGGTGCTCGATCATCCACATCTGAAGAAGAATACTACAACCTTCAAAAAATGGTTTCCCAGATTTACACAATGTTAATGCTCGGTAAATGTCTGCCAGCACTAATGGGACAAGTGTGTGGTCTTTTTTGTCAACAAGGACCTGTGCAATTACGAAGGTCTATAGTACCCCCAGAATTCAGAAACACCATGATCCCCAGAAATGCCACGATAAAAGCAAACCGTCGATGAATTTCCCATAGGCTCTTGTCTTGTTTATTATTCAAACCTTTCTCATGTGTTTCAAACCCAGCTGAATGTCCAAATATGAAATACAAGAAATAGAATGCACAACTCCCTTTGCCTGCACGTTCGTTGCACATTTGTTTGCTAATTTTCAAGAGGTCGAAGAATTTGTGCACCGAGGGAGCCCTGAGGAATATGAGGTGCTGCTTTCTTAACTCTTGGCCAAAGTCAATGTACCCAGCAATTTCTTCTAGAGTGGGAGTTAGCTCAAAGTCCGAAAAACGGAACACATTGTGAACAGGATCCCAGAAGGTTACCAAGGCCTTAATCAAATCCTCTTGCGGCTTGACGTGCATGATGTCTATCAAAGGACCCAATTGCTTTTTACCCCAATCTTGACCATCTTCATCTAAATCAACCCACCACATGCGAAGCTGTATCCGAGCCCTTTCTACGATATTTTGTGGTGATTCCTAGACGGTATTCATTTGTACCTGTGAAGGATTAAGATTAGGATTGACTCTTGTAAATTCTTTTTGCAAAGACCAATTTTCTAAAATCAACGGATAAGGACCCCTTTATTGTTGTGTTAGCAACAATGGCCGTTTTTGCAAACGTGGCCCCTTCATAAATCCAAATAAATTTTGAGGCTCGGGGTAAGTATTTTAAAAAAGTACACCTTTTGAACAAACTTCCCCATTTCTCCCGAAAATGGCCTTTTGACAATTGGTGTAATCTAAGGCTATTTTAGTAAGAAACGGCTTAAAACACACCAAAGCTGGGTCGGCTTTATTGTTTTGACCAAAGTCCTGAGATACCCTTTATTTTATTTTATTTTTTTTAAAGAAAAATGAGGCCGAACCTTATGTGGGTTGCCTACGTATCCCACATCCGGTGAGAATCAGACCTGCGTAGTTTGGGCAGTTTTGAAAAAATATAAGATATTTGACTCACTTTTCTTGAAATACAATTTTTTTTTCTTTTTCTAAAAATCCAGCAGAGTTTCGGGATATTTTTAAATACCGGAATTTTTTTAGAAACCGAGTAAAATTTTCTATCCTCACTCTTGGTTTTTCTCTTTATTAACCGGTCAACATGCAAGCCGAAACAAATAAATATTCACATAGCATGTAGGATGCATCGGGCCTGTCCAAGACGGGCCCAACCCCTGTGTTGAGCCCCCTAAGTCAAATGTACGTGATGCAAATAATCGTTCCTATTAGGGATCCGGCATGAGGTTGCGTTATTCTAAGTTTAAAAACCCGGGGTTTTGGTATAGACTTGGGGTACCCGAGCAGACAACTGGGGCCGAGGAGGGGGCGACGTACCGGGAGAACTAAAGTCTGCCCGGCCTTGTCGCTTGCCCAGCCTCGCTCTATTTGGTATAATTTTCTACAGAAAAAGCGGGCTACGTGAACGCATGCACCATTTTTAGAAGACTCAGATGGGTGGCTTAAGAAGACATTTAAACACAGTTCAAATAATATCAAAGCGGTAAATGACAATTAGCATATTAAGTCCACAAAAAATACAGTAATATCAACAATAAAGCCAAATAAAAATCACATTAACAAGCTCGAATTCTTTGAACCCTGAACAAAAGTTCTGGGATCATTTTTCCCAGCAGAGTCGCCAGAGCTGTCATACCTCCTTTTTTACAAACTACCCCGAAAGGAAAGTATATAAGGGAGTTTTTCCAATTTAAGTGACATTATTTGAAATGAGATTATTTTATTTAATCAGAGTCGCCACTTAGAATAAGTTACGGTGTCCCAAGTCACCGATTTATTTTAAACCCCAAATCGAGGAAGTTTTGTTTTTAAAGAGTCTGCGAACCAGAAATTCTAGATAAGGAATTCTGTTAACTCGGGAGAAGGTGTTAGGCATTTCCGAGTTCCGTGGTTCTAGCACGGTCGCTTAGTGATTATTACTTGGCTTAATTGTTCATTTTTAAAACCTATGTGCAATTATCTTTTACCCGCTTTTAAATCACTTGATTATTCGTAATTAAAGAATTGAGTTACGCGTACGTATACTCTTTTTATTGGCGCGTCAAAATCATGTCACGCGAACGTGTCCACGATTAATAACGCTTTTGTTGATTTATTAAGAAGACTAGTAGATAGAAAATTTACTACCTAGCTTAGTATTTGAAAAGCTGGAAAATGAGTGTCGAAACATCTATTTTTGCAAATTTACTGAACTATTACGAAATAAAATCTACATTGAATAACTAATTCCGTAAAATACTATAAATCAAAATTTATTATTATGATAACAAATCCAAATTGAAAGTGACTCTCAAAATAGTAATAATACTTCACACAAAAAAAAAAACGAGAGAAAGGAATCATTTAGTAGTGTCCTTTAAAAGATAATTTTAATACAAAAAGGCTTAAAAAGAGTAGCAGCGTTTCTACATTATTAGGAGGACAGATAACAAATATTATTAACTGATGTTTCAAAACAAGATGGTCAACACATCTAATTGTTCATGTAAATTCATACGTATATAAATGTTTTTAACATAAAATAGAATATTTTATTCTAACAAAGAGTAGTTAAAAATATTTACAATATGGGTTAAAGTTGCACGAACGCATACTCCAAATTAACTTTTTTGGAATTGTGACCATGCTACGCGAACGTATACGCAATCACAATACTACTCTAAATCGAGCCTAAAGTAAACTACGAGTAATCAAAAGATGAAATAAAAGTGAAATTAATATTGAACCCAATTCACATGTGCAGACTATTACTAAAGCGCAATCCGCTTAATTTCCACTTTGCCGGACTCCCATCTCATCCAAAACTACTCCTACAACCCAAATAATATCCATTCATTTATCCTTCTTTAACTACTGAGCCAGTGCCATGTATTCATTAACTACTTGTCACATACATGGAATTAGATAGGGTAATCAACCAACCATTTAGAGGCAAATCAAAGAGTTAAATGGTAAACAAATGAAAATATGATGCTTGCCTCTTTGTTTTGGCTAATACAGTAGTATTTTCAAGTCTAAAATCAGTTGGATTCCTAGCGAAAAGATTAATATTTGCAAATTCTTCAACAATCAGATTTAGAACCTTTATCAAAACCAAAAAGGAAATCACAATACCAAAGCATAACATAGTAAAAGTCAATAGTACATATAAAACAAATCCAAATGAAAACGGAAACAGGGGACCTACAAACTCTTTAAAAATTCTCTTGTAAATCGAGACAAAGACATCAACGCGCCTTATCCGGAATTGCAGACTTTTGCATCAAATTTTCACTCAGTTTCCCAAAGAACACATTCAGTTTTCATAAGCCTCAACAATATTCAATAAAAAAAATCTAGCTTTTTACATGGCAATAAGGTGAAATACCACTTTTGTATCTAAAACTTATACAAAAAAATGCACCCATTTCCCTCTAGTTCATTACACAAACCAACTAATAATTAGCTTAACATTTTTCGGCATACAACCCATCAATTATTACAAAAAGAAAAATCTCACATTACAAACTAAGTAAGTCTTAAAATGCAACCAACACAAAACACATAAACATATGGACTTCATGAACAGAAACAAATGTATATAGAAAAAATGATTAAGGCATCTGAATTAAAGAACAAGTGGAATGAATCTTTCTATCACAATAACTATTTTGCATATTGCTTGTCAAATACTTTTTAATCAAATGAAACACACACAACTTAGTACCAATATGCGGGATTCGACATACCTAGTAACGGGAAATAGCCAAATAAAGTCTAAAATTGGAAATGAAGGAGTTCAGGTACAACTTGACAGCAAAAATAGAAAAATAAGCGGACTAACGAACAACAATTCCCCGGATTTGAGAACCAGAACTTCAAGAAAAAAAATGAACTCAAACCATGATGCCTTTGTATGTTTTCTGAAGAAAAGTAGACTGAAAGAAGGAAAGAGCTCAAAGAAAATGACAACTCAAAAAACCCTAGAAATTGACTGAGTTTTTTCTCTGAAAATTTTCTCCAATTTTGTATATTCTGTGTATGTTATATGTATATCATGTATATCTTCCGTTTTTTCTCCCCTTTTTTTTTTGAAAAAGAAGACTTACCTCCTATATATAAACCCTCAAAAAATTCTCGAAGTTTCTGCTAAAAACTCCGAAAATCTTCAGGTTTTTGAACAATTTTGGGACAAATGGAGGGCGTGGATTGATTCACATCTATCCACGACTCCCATTCATCCAACAATTATCCTTTTTGTACAAACATCCGCGATTTTGAGGGAATAATCGTACTATTCTCTGACAAATACGTTGGGAATGAGGGTGACGTGGAGGTGAAGGCACCATGTGACGAGTTAGAGATGAACTCGGGTGAGTGATGGTGAGTTGGGGGGAGGTGAAGGCACCATGTGACGAGTTAGAGATGAACTCGGGTGAGTGATGGTGAGTTGGGGTGAAGAAGATGAATAGTGAAATGGAGGGAGGGCGGCCGTCGCTTCATCTCTAGGTTTAGGGTTTTATTTTTTGGGCAAAATGTTATAAGGTGGGTTTTATGCTAAGAGGGAAAATGGGCGGGTCAGGTCCGGTTTTTTTTTTTTGGGCTGGGGCAGCGGGTATTTGGGTTAGGGAGTTAATTGTATAAGGGGGAGTGGCTGGGCCGGATTGGTGTGTGAAATTGGCCGAAATTTGGGTCTTTAATATGGAAGACCCAATCTCTTTTTTTTTAATTTCTTTTCTTTTAATTCCTTTTTTTTTCTTTCTTTTAAAATTAAAATTAAAAATTCTAGATTATCTAAAAATGTGAAAAATTAAACTAATTAAGTAATTACAAAATTATAAAGGCCACTTAATCCTATATTAAAAGAGAAAAATCAATAAAAAGATAAAATATAGAAAATGGCCATTTTTTGTGGTTTTTATTTTTTAATAAAGCAAATAATTAATTAGTTACTCCTAAAAGTATAAAATAAATCCTAGATGCAATGCATGATTTTTTTTTTTGGTATTTTTTCATGATTTAAATTAAAAGTGCACACAGAAATGCAAATAAACATAAAAATTATGCAATTAAATCCTAAAAATTAAATAATTAAAAGAAAAATCCTAATTTTAAGAATCATGTAGGAGTAAATCATGCGAGGCAAAAATCACGTGCTCACACATGCTGCCCCAGTACACAGCCAAAAGAGTTATCCAAAACTGTCAGATAGAGGATCAAGGGTCTTTTCGGCTCTGGCGGAACCAATACAGGTGGGCTGGCCAAATACTCCTTAATCTTGTCAAATGCTTCTTGACATTCATCTGTCCATATGATCGCCGCATCTTTCTTTAACAGCTTAAAGATAGGCTCGCAAGTCGTTGTAAGCTGGGCAATGAACCGGCTGATATAATTCAACCTGCCGAGCAAACTCATCACCTCTTTCTTGCTTTTCGGTGGTGGTAACTCCTTAATGGCTTTGATTTTGGATGGGTCTAACTCAATACCGCGTCGACTTACCACGAACCCCAACAACTTCCCCGACGGAACTCCAAATGCACACTTCGCTGGATTAAGTTTGAGGTTGTACCTGCGGAGCCTCTGGAAAGATTTCTTCAGGTCTTTGACATGGTCACATTGCTTATCAAGTCGTCTACATAGATCTTAATTTCCCGATGTATCATATCATGGAACATGGTGGTCATTGCCCTCATATATGTTGCCCCTGCGTTCTTCAACCCAAATGGCATGACCTATAACAATACGTCCCCCAAGGCGTAATGAATGCCGTCTTTTTCACATCTTCCTCATCCATTAAAATCTGGTGATAGCCCGCATAACAATCCACAAAGGAACCAATCTCATATTTGGCACAATTGTCAATCAATATATGGATGTTTGGCAATGGGAAGTTGTATTTTGGACTCGCCTTATTGAGATCACGGTAATCAACGCACACTCTGGCCTTTCCATCCTTCGTTGGTACAGGCACAACATTAGCTAACCAGGTGGGATACCGAGTGACCCGGATGACCTTCGCATTAAACTGCTTGGTGACCTCTTCTTTGATTTTCACATTGATATCTGTTTTAAATTTTCTCAACTTCTGCTTGACAGGAGGGCATGCTGGGTCTGTGGGCAATTTGTGGACCACCAAATCGGTACTTAAACCCGGCATATCGTCATATGACCACGCAAAAACATCTTTGTACTCAAGCAGCGGTTTGATTATCTCTTCTCTGAGCGGAGGCTCCAAATGGATACTTATTTTTGTTTCCCGTACATTCTCCTGATCCCCTAAATTGATGCCTTTGTGTCGTTCAGATTAGGTTTGGGTTTTCCCTCAAATTGGCTTAATTCTTTACTGATTTCTTCAAAGGCTTCCTCATCATCATATTCTACCTCGTCATCACACTCAATTTCTTGTATTATTATTTCGGAGTTAGATTGGTAATCAAGACTAGGACGAAGGCTCCTCATGCATGACACATCAGTGATACCAGCATAAAAGGGACTATATATGAAAGAGAAGAAAGACAAAATAAAGGCTATTAGGAATGAAAAGGGAAAGAAATTGCATTTCATTAAAATTGTAAGATAACAAGGTTTAACTCATCCAAAACGGACGGAACATAACATCCAAATTACAACCTTGGAAATAACCCAGATTAAACTAAAAGGAAAATCAAACTAACTACCACGACTCCCTCCGGGTAGGAAGAGGAGTAGCTTCCCAATTATTAAGCTTTATATAGGCCCCTACGAACTGCACATCTGCTTTGCTTGGACCTTCGCCTGCCTCCACCACATTCACATCGTCAAACAGCTTTTCGAACCTCTCAATCAACTCCTTGTCGGGTTTTATCGTCACAGAATTAAGCATTGCCATTGCTGGGCGCCTCTTAGTACCAGGCCGGACAAAGGAACGGGATAGGCGGGGTATGGGTTTTGGAAGGGTCCATGCTCTCTTTTTCATCTTCTTAGCTTGCCTTGTGTCAACAGTAGTGGGCTTAAAGCCTAAACCAAAAGTATCCAGGTCTCCAGGAAGAGATACCGACTGTATGATGCCTTGTAACGAGGCACCCAAAACTTTTCCAGGTAAGAATCCATTCTTTATCATTTCTAAAGCCACCATGACAGATGCAACAACTACTCTGGGCCTAGGAATACACTCTCCTTCCAAAATTTTGGCAACTGCTACTGTGTCCAAGACTTTGTAAACCCACGGACCTTTGTCATCCTCAGCTTCATCGAAAGGCATAATGGTATTACATGAATTATCCTCTCCATGCACCACAATTTCCTGCCGGTCCCATTCGAATTTGACCATCTGATGCAAGGTAGACGGCACAGCTTTTGCAGCATGAATCTAGGGCCGACCCAATAAGAGATTGTAAGAAACAGCCACGCCGAGCACTTGGAACTCCATAGTGAATTCAACTGGTCCTATTGTCAGTTCTAACACGATGTCCCTAACCGTGTCCTTTCCTCCTCCATCAAATCCTCGCACGCAGATGCTATTCTTATGGATTCTCTCACTGTCTACTTTTAAATTTTCCAGGGTGAAGAGAGGGCAAATGTTTGCACTGGACCCGTTGTCAATCAACACTTAAGTAACCACAGAGGTAAATGCCCTATTATGCCCGTCTTCTTCTTTATCACCCCCGCTGATGTCCTAACTGTCTCTCCATCCTTCATCAATTATTTCCCACTGGGTGGTTTCTCATGTGACCTATCTTGACTGGCCTTGATCATCATCACGGTTTGTGACGGCTTCTTAGATTCCCCCTTTTGTACTAGCTCAATCATATGAGTCTCATGATGGGTTGGCAATGGATTCTGAGTGATGTTAGGCGTCTCTGGAGCCTGCACCTCAATTCGGCGGGTATTAATGAGCTCCTAGATGGCCGTTTTCAAATGCCAGCATTTCTCAGTATCATGCCCCGGGGCACCCGAGCAATATTCACAATTCACCGAGTGGTCCAGGTTCCTTGGGGGAGGATTTGGCAATTTGGGTTCAATTGGATTTAACATGCCCAACTGTCTCAATCTGTGGTATAGGCTGGTATAAGATTCTCCCAATGGTGTGAAAATTTTTTTCTTCTGCAGCCTGTCATTTTTAGAAGCAGGGTTGGGTCGAAAACTGGGTCCAGTGGGGTTTTTGTAGGCTCTCGGAGGTGGGTAGGTATTATGAGTATGGTAAGTATTTGGTGGGGTAGGAGCACGCCAGGGCGTCTGAGGTTGGGGGTATATTTGGGCATGGAGAACTGAGAAGTGGGGGGCAGGAGGTGGATAGTAATGTTGTGGCGGGCCATATGGATTGTGTGGGTAGGTTTGGGGATGGGGGCGTGGTTGGTGGTAATATGGTGATGGACCACTGGACCAAGCTCTTGATTCTACTACTGTAACATCTTCCTTTTTCTTCTTTCCCAACGCCCCCTCCAGTGCCACTCTGGATGGCCTGGGTAGTTGCTTTAATTGCCGAATAGCTCATAATTTTGTTGGTCTTGAGACCCTTTTCCACCATACTTCCCATTTTTACTACCTCATTAAAAGTTTTTCCAACTGCCGACACCAGATGACCATAATAAGTAGGCTCCAAAGCCTGCAGAAAATAATCGACCATCTCGCCTTCCTTCATTGGAGGATCAACTCTTACGGCCTGTTCTCTCCACCGAAAACCGTACTCTCTGAAGCTTTCCCCTAGCTTATTCTCAATTTTGGTCAATGA